>VUQH01022438.1:8910-20236 GCA_015106775.1 Etroplus canarensis | reverse complement strand
TTTGTCTTTGTCTTCTATTTGGTATACTATTATAACTGTATATCTGCAGGGTTGGGGGGAAAACTTGCATTGCATCATACTGCAGTCTAGACATGTACTAATGAAAACAAAATTGCATTATTCACCAAATGAATTGTAATATCATGCAGATAAGTGCAAATGGCCTCTGAAATCTTCTAATATTTCTTCTCTCTTTTGTTCCCTCCCCTCTCTTCCCTTTTGCATTGTCCTCTGTCTAGTCATTACCTTCAGTCAGACCCAAATGCCCTGGATGCCTGTGTTTTCTCCCTAAGCAACCGGGGGGGCCTCAGTCTCTGAGTGAGACACCTGGCTCTGAGCTGACCTTCACCCCGAACCCCCTAGCCTCAGTCAAGCTGTCCCACCCTGCCTTCCCTCCCTTCTCTTCTTCTCCTCGAGCTTCTCTTTCTCCTCCCTTTTGGCCCCCACAGGCCCATCTGGACACCCAGTCAGCCTTCTCCCTCAATGAGGGGCAGGGGGAGGCGCCAGGGTCCATGGATGTGGACCCCCAGCCTCTTCACATTGCTTCACTGGGGAACCTCAGTGAGCTGGGACAGCAACCCCGCCATGACGTGTCTACTCTAACCGGTAAGTCATTTTTTAAACATCAGTTTCAAATAATGTGTGCTCCGTCTAAATATACAAATGAAAACTCCACTTTACCAATCTAAAAATTCATTCAGTTCATTCTGAATTATATAGTGTACACTTACTAGTAGGAGAGCATCGTAGGTTCATTCATTTATCAGTAGAGGGCAGTGTGAAATTGCAGATGGTATTGGCTTTGCTGTGGTTGTTAATGTCTCGGTTTCTTTCTTTGTTTTTCTTCTCCCTTACACAAACCTTTACACTCATGAATCTTCATGACAAACAAACTCTCGCTCAGACCTTTGTTCAGACCTTCCAGAGCTGGAGATAGTGAGCCTCTTATCAGAGGGTCAGCCCAACTACACTCTTCGAGCAGACAGTGTTTTTGGATATGACAATGATGACTGGCTGCACACCCCTCTGCTGCCACCAGAAGTCGTACTGGGACTGACATATGAGCAGATTGAGGAAACACTCAAATACTTCTGTGAGTACTGTTTTATTTCCACTCCAACTAAACTATAAAATGCAGACAGATGTACCTTTATGTCTTTATTGAACAATAATTAATCACTCACAGTCCAGGTTAGAAAAAGTAAGTAGATTCTAGAGTTTAGTAACTCATTGAAACCTTTTAGCGGTAACAACTTCAATAACCCTGTAGCTCACGAGGTGCATGCACAATGATGAGTTGGAATTTTGAACCAGTGCTGCTTCTTTTTCATTTTATCATACTTCTGTGATGTAGTTTTTCAACCCTCTTCAGGTTATGCCATCACAGGTCTAGGGTTAAGATTAGGGCTGTGACTTAGCTATTTCAAAATCTATAAGGATATTGACTTACTTGTTTGATTTGGGCCTTTGTCTTGACATTCACCTGTAATATTCCATGATACCCTTTTGAATAAATTTTCCCCTGAAGAAATGCAAGGTGTTTAGGTCTTGAGGTAGCAAAGCAGCTCCAAGCCATGGTGCTCTATATGTTTAACAGTTAGGAATGGGCAAAGAATCTAAAGTTCAGATTTCAAGTGCAACTTGGTGAGATATGTAGATCAATATAGGCAAGGATTTCAAGCAAACACATAGTTGAGAATGTGCTTAAAAGTGATAATTTACTCAAAATCTATATGTTTTTAAATATCAAACACTGCTTGTAGACTGGTTTTGCAAAAACCATCACTATGGTTTGTCAAAACAGATGCCAAAATAGTTTTTAAAGTGGAAAATATGAGGGAAACAAAACAATATTTGACATTAATCTTTTGTAGCACAATCCACTTCTGTATATACATTGCCTTGTGAATGTATTCATACTCCTTGAACTTTTCCACATTTTGTCATGTTAAAATCACAAAATTAAATATAATTTACTGGGATTTTATGTGATAGACCAACACAAAGTAGTGCATAACTATGAGTGGAAGAAAAACGATTCATAGTTTTCAAATTTTTTTGCAAATAAAAATCTGAAAAGTGTGGCATGCATGTGTATTCAGCCCCCTATACTCTGATACCCTTAAATAAAATCCAGTGCAACCAACTGCCTTCAGAAGTCACCTAATTAGTAAACAGAGTCCACCTGTGTGTAATTTATTCTCAGTATAAGAACAGCTGTTCTGTGAAGGCCTCAGATGCATCATAAAGCCCAGGGAACACACATCAGGGAAAAAGTTGTGGAGAAGTTTAAAGCAGAGTTGGGTTATAAAAAAATATCCCTAGATTTGAACATCTCACGGAGCACTGTTTAATCCATCATCCAAAAATAGAAAGATTATAGCACAACTGCAAACCTATTAAGACATGACTGTCCACCTAAACTGACAGGCTGGGTAAGGAGAGTATTAAGCAGCCAAGAGGCCCATGGTAACTTTGGAGGAACTGCAGAGATCTACTGCTCAGGTGGGAGAATCTGTCCACAGGACAAATATTAGTTGTGCACTGCACAAATCTGGCCTTTTTTGGAAGAGTGGCAAGATGAAAGCCATTGCTGAGAGAAAGCCTTAAGAAGTGCAGAGTGGTAGCAACTACAGAGGGATCAAGTTGATGAGCCACACCGTGAAGATATGGGAAAGGGTTGTTGAAATTTGGCCTTTTTGGAAGAATGGCAAGAAGAAAGCCATTGTTTGCAGTCCTGTTTGCAGTTTGCCACGTGGAACAAGGTGCTCTGGTCAGATAAGACCAAAATGTAATTTTTTGGCCTAAATGCAAAATGCTATGTGTGGCTAACACTGTATATCTCCCTGAGCACATTATACCTACTGTGAAACATGGTGATGGCAGCATCATACTGTGGGGATGCTTTTCTTCAGTGGACACAGGGAAGCTGGTCAGAGTTGATGGGAAGATGGATGGGGCCAAATACAGGGCAATCTTGGAAGAAGACCTGTTAGAGCCTGCAAAAGACTGAAGTGGAGGTTCACCTTCCAGCAGGACAACAACCCTAAGCATATAGCCAGAGCTGCAATGGAATGGTTTATCATATTCATACATTTGAATGTCCCAGTCAAAGTCCAGACCTAATTCCATTTGAGAATCTTAGGCAAGACTTAAAGTGCTGTTCAAAGATGCTCTTTGTCTAATCTGACTGTGCTTGAGCTATTTTGCAAACAAGACTGGGCAAAACTTTCAGTCTCTGAATGTGCAAAGCTGGTAGAGAAATATCCCCAAAGACTTGCAGCTGTAATTGTAGTGTAAGGTGATTCTACAAAGTATTGACGGGGGGGGCATATGCATGCACACTTTGTAGGGCAAAATTATTTTGGATGCACTAATTGGCAGACAATATGTTTCTGTAGATGTCTTCATTCATTCGGCTGCTGTCATCATGAGTTACATTAGTAAAAATGATTGAGCCTGTTCCAGAAGCGGCCATGCAAGCCCAAGCCATGACACAACCTCCTCCATACTTAACAAATGAGCTTGAATATTAAGGATCATGAGCAGATCTCTTTCTCCATACATTGGTTTTACTGTCACTTTGGTAGAGCTTAAGCTTTGTCTCAGTCCATAAATCCTTGTACTTTTTTTTGCAAATTCCAATTTGACTTTCTGATTATAACTACTGATGAGTGGTATTGTTCTCCAAGTCTCCCAGGACACCCCTACTCTTTGGAGGTTGTTCATGTTACAGACTTACTTTTTTCTTTACTGCTCTCAGCATTTGTCATCAGTTGTTGTTGGTTTCCTTAGATAATCTTTTCCCTTCTCTTTTATGCTTTCATGCTTTTCTTCCATAGACAGCTCTCTTGTCTTCATGTTGGTTTACCCTCCTTAATGATAAATGCGGTCTTCACAGGTGAAAGCCAAAGCTTTACCTGAGAGTAGATATCCAGGGCTATTTAATGATTAAACAGTCAGTCATATATGGCACACCTGGGTAACAAGAAACACTTGTTGCTTATCATGTTTCAATACTTTAGCTCTCTTGAAAAACTGGGTTTAACCATTACAAAATGGATTATATTCTATGTTGTTTAACACATCTAAATGGAGATACTAGGGAATAAAGCTGAAACTCTGATCTCTCTTTTTTGATCTCGCACACAACTGGCTTCAGTGAACAGCGAAAACAATTTACTTGGCCTTGTTCTTCCAACACTTTTGGAGTGGACTGTGTTTTAAGTCCGTCATCTAATCTTGTTTACGTTCAATAAACCTGCTTCCGAGTAGGTTTGACCGGATGGACATGTCACTTTGACAACCAATCAAACAACTGTTTCAAAGCTCAGATAATTCCAGGATGACACCAGATAGTCAACAATAGCTATAATCTTGCTAAAACATTAATCCATGTATTGAAAACGGGCCCCTCGCTCAAAGTACTTTTTCTAGAGGTCACAGTCCACTCTGAGTAATTAATCACTGTGTTCAATAAATACATAAAATGTAAGATCTGCTTATTAGTAATATACTCAAATTATATTTGGAATTGTGACTCAGATGAAGCTCATCAAGTCTTATAAGTCACTGTAGAAATAGGTTTGTATTGCCATTGTAACATAAATAATATATGTATGAATTTCAGGCAGTATTGGGTTCAGGTTTCCCTAATTCTCTTTGATACAGAGTATTTTAGGAATAGATGACTTCAGTTGTGTTCAAGTGTAGTTCTGATTTGCTGCCTTCTTACTGAGCCCTGTCTTCCCAACTATTTTACTGGTGGGAAGGCATGAGTGAAGTTTCAATGTTTGTTGAACTTTGATATCATACTTTTGATGGTTGGCCAAGAACTGGATCACAGAGGCATTGTATTGGACAAAAGGAATCTAAGATCATAAATTTGAAGGTGCGTCGTCTTCTTAGTAAGCGAAAATTGACGTCCACTGTTTTGGAGCACACAATGCACGTCTCCATTAATGATTTTCTTTTCTGCTTGGTAAGGCTATAAAGAGGGCGATGCTCATAAAGGTGAATATGGAAAATTTTAATAGTGAGGTGCACTAATGATTTTCACCCATTATAGCTTAAAATCTTTGCTCTGCACCTGTTGTTAATCTCTAGAGAGAGACAGTGTGTGGAGTAACGGGGACACACACCACTTTTAGGCGCAACATTTGTGAGTCACAGATGTCAAATGTCACCAATCCGATTAACCGGTCATGACTTCTAAGCAGTTTATGCTAGAGCTCTACAAACAGCATATCCTAATGGCAGCTCTGACATCATCACAAAGACAATTGGCAGTCACTTGCTGCAGCAATCTAGAAAGAGTTTAAAATCAGATGTGTCAGTTGACTGGGCTTGAAGGTTCACTAGAGCTTGTGTCCAAACTTAAACTAGTGACTTGTAACAACTGTCAGGGATGGCAGATGAAAATCAGCATATATGTCTAAGTCTGGCACATTTACATGATGAGCCCAAGCACTGATGATAAAAAAAAATCAGTCAGCAAGTCAAGTCAACAAACTAATGTCAGGTATCTGCATGAGTGATCATCTTCATCATATGTAGTCTGAAATTTCAAAATGGAATTGATGAGTGTGTTGTAGCGATTTTGCTTTGAAGTCCTTTAAGGCATTAGATATTAAATTCACCCTTGTTAAAATTATGCACTATTGTATGTTTTTAATAGTTGTAGTTTTGCCTCACTTAACAAATCAATTTTTATTTTTTGTATATGAAGCCAAATGTGTACGTAACTGGCCTATTTTCATACATTATTTTTTAGGTTACTGAATAGCTTTGCATTTTTTTATGTTTTATAGCCAAAACTCCACTCCAGCTAACCTCCTGTCCCTATAACCCTAATTTATAGTAATAGGATTGCATGTTTGTATCCTCATAATGCCAAAGAGACTGTACTTACCTGATGGCAAGCCGTGTATTGCTATACGGAACAGGACAGACTAACCTGATCCATACAGATTGTGCCATGCTGCAGTGACTCTTTTTGGCAGGCAGCATATGGTGTTGTTAGTGTTCTTTACTTTAGCTCACCACTCTGTTCCATTTCTTTGTGTTTTATTTATGGTCTTGCACTGCTTTGACATGTATCCTGTTAATTATTGAAACAGGTCCCCCCACCCTGTCCTTTATATTATTGAAGTTTAATCTCTCTGTAAAATATTGATCAGTGTTAATGTTGAAATTGCTTCATTTTTAGTATTATGTGGATTTTTTTCCACACTGCCTTTTTAATCAATATTTATATAATGGCAATAGAGCAAACCATATGTAATATGTAAGGGTTTTTGGAAGGGTTGCTAGCAGTGTGTGAATACACAGGCAGCTAAAGAAGCAAAAAGCTGAGAAAAAGTTCTAATGAACTAACTGAACGCCATCCCCTTCAAACTTCAAAGAGGCAGTTTACTTACTAGTAATAGTGGGGCATTTAGCAGCTAAAAAGTGGGTTTCCCTATCAATAACTGGTCAAAAAATAAAAATAAGTGTGTTTCAAATTAGAAATGTAATTGTAGAACCAAATATGAAAAGAGTTTTGAAGTAGCTAAACCTTTAACACATTTTATTAAAAAGCACAACCAGTTTATCCAGGAAACATTTCACCAAATGTTTAAACCTCTCCAAAACTAACACTGATGACTTGCAGAACCACTCATCCTCAACAAAGAATACATGAGAAATAACTATGAAGCAACTTGGGCATGCAGTGCAGAAAGGGGAGCTCACTTCTCCGGTTCAGTTACAAACCTTGTTCTGCCCCATGCTTTGATTTTGTCTGGGGTTGGCAGACTGCAGGTAGATCTTTTAGTGAATAACGATCCTAAAGTTATCAGAATCAGACATATGAGCGCTACGTGATTGTTGTGCACGGTGTTTCTTTTGTAGATGCCCTGAAGCAAAACAAGGTGTAAAGTGACCTTCCAGGGTGTTTCCCCCTGAAATATTTTTCATATCAGCTCACATCAGTGATATTCTTCTATGGGGATGAATAAAGTATTTGTCTGTCCACAGTTTGTATCAGTGAAACTTGGCTCTTAGTAACACATTAGAGCCACATAATGAATTACACAAGTGCACACGGTGATGTTATCAAGATCTTACTCAAACTTTATTATATGCCCTTAATGAATCTTTGCGCAGGGTGCTTGGCTCTGATTTTGTTGTTGGCCTGTGACTTGAAGACAAAGCACATGGCAGGTTTTTATTGAGAGCAAAGTCTATAAAACATTACTTCCTTATCGCCAGCTGTTTTCCTTTTAGTTATGTTGTTGAAGTAATTGTTAACTTCTGTTGATTAAACCATTCCTTCAGAAGATTTGCACGTAATCCACGTGTGTTCTTCAGTTAACAAAAAAGGCTTGCAATCACAAAAAGTGGGATATCCCAGACAATGAAAGTTACTTCTGCTGTCTCCTGCATGCAGCATTTGACCTGCAGAGATTCAGCTTGTGGGTGAAAAATTAATGATAAGGTTAATATTTGATTGTGAAATAAACTGCTTTGTCTAGGGTACTGACTGAATGGCACAGGATGGACAGTAAATATGATGTGGGGTTATCGAATGAATGTGGATCGTAGCAGCACTATAGGTTTCACTGAAAAATGTAATCTTGAAAAGCATAATCTTTTAGGATCTATTAGTAGATCTGTGTTTTTTTTTTCATTGCATTGCGGTTGTATGGAAATTGCCTCAAGTGAAACAATTAGCTTGGTTTATTGTCCATGTGAAGACATGCTCAGTATTGTATCCATCAGACCCCTGTAAAGTGGGTGTGGTTCTGCCTGCACCAGTATTACGCAGAGCCCTCTCTCTGTCTGGTATTGCGTATGAGGAGGATTAGATGAGCCATTGGCATGGGTGGAAGCTACCATCTCTCTGTTTACAGGGGTTGATGGTCTTTGTGCAACATCCTTTTAAAGTTAATCAGTAACCCCAATCAGAATTATATTCAATTGCAGCCACATGGTGCTCATATCTTTTAATGAATGCTGACTGCGATTAATGGCACGTTTTATGACTCAACATTAGACCTTGGTGCGTCCTTTGCTCCCCCTCCTCTTCTACCCTTCTTTGCTTACCCGGCAGTCCAGCGTGGCCAGGTGAAGGGAGGCAGGCGTGACGGCAGATGGCCCTTACAGCCTGAGGGATTATATATTAACACCAAGCAGCTCAGATTCTCTTGCACACACAAATACAAATGTATACACCCACTCACGTAGACTAGTTGATAGTGTTTTCCCTGCGCACATGCCAGCAGAATCATGCCAGAGACATAAATAGTGTGACACAGCACTGCCGGCACAGTATAGAGTTAGAGGAACGAGGGTTGTAACACATGGACGGAGAGACAGAGGGCAGTTTTTCTTCCATCACCATGGAGGTTTGGAGCTCCTCAGGATCCGAGGAAGATGAGGAGGAGAAGAGCATTTCTATTCTCATGGATGAAATGGTGGAGGAGAACGAATGCCACAACAGCAATAATAATAACAGCAACAAGAATGACATCTTTTGCAGGGAGGTGACACAAGGTAAGATGTGCATGATGTGATAGAGTAGAAAGAGGCAGGTGGGAATGAGAGGAGACTGATCAGTGAGCTGCAGAGCCCATGCTTAGAAAATACGAGTTAAGGAAATGTACAAGTACAAATGATCATGATCACCGTGTTTATACTGCTCTGCAAGTCAGATATTTCTGTCTGGTGTACTCTGTGGCACATTGTGTTGTCAAGGTCTCTGTTATCTAAGCGCTTTAATACTTAATACTGTGCTGCATATACTGCAGGGTGCAGTGGTGTTACTAGAGATACTGCATGCAAATGAAGGTTAACCTTCAACAAGAAGCATTTTTGCAGCTCTTTCCTTTTAGTTCAACATGAAAGTGTCTCAAGAGATGTAAAGTTTTTAAATTTATTCAGTTTGCTGTTTCCTCTTAGTGTGGTGAAGGTCACCGAGCTTGTACATCATGTGTCCACACATGCTGCAGCATCACAGCTGTGTGTATGTGAAAGCAGTTATAAACTTAAATTTGTGTTTTCTGTTGTGAGGCTTTTTCATTATATAGATGCAAGGGTAATGTTGCCTTTTTTTGAGATTTTCTTGCTAAACCTCTTTCTAAGGATGATTAGTGTTTGATGGGTTGTGCTTTTGAGGAACAAAAATCGCTAGTCCTAATTCCAGCCCTGTCATGTCAGGAGTCTTTGCTTTTACCTAAACGTGATTGGTATATTAAATGGGTATATGCCGAATATAGCAATTTTTACATAAAAAAATCTGAGGGTGTTTCATTGCTTTTTTTATTGACCCAATTTAGTATGGTTGTAGTGGGTTAGAAATAAATGTATTTGTTTATATTTTACAGCTGCTCACACTGATATTCTGCTTAATGGAGTGATTAATATGAGGAGGGAGGCTCCTCTATTCCTCCTAATTTTTGGTCATTCTTTGTCCAAGTGGACATGCAGATGGAACCAGCCATACTGCAACACTGGCACCTGTCTGTGCCTTTATAGCTTGGTGCTAACTACTATGTGGGTATTTTTTATTACACTAGATACTTAAACTATGAAGGGTGCAATCTTGATATTCTACAGAAATGCAAGTCCACATATTTCTTTTTAGCGAGATATACAGTGCTTAAAACATTTATTAGACCACCACCCAGTGTAAGGTTTATGCCACAGCTGCTCTAAATTAACAGCACTGGTACTTAATCACCAAAATAATTAGTTTCTGTAATGGTTAACACACCAGTATATAGAACCTCTTTTACCAAAAGGATATTTTTAATGCTAAAATATAATTATGATTGTTATCCATGAATTTTCAAATTAGCTATTTTACAAAATAACAGAAATAGTAAAGCACATTATCGTTTTTTGATTAAGATGTCATATTATAGTTATTTTTATTTGCATTCATGAACAAAAAAAATGTTTCAGTGGTTGAATGTTATGCTTGATTAATTTCTGACTTCTCAGAGAAGCCCAATGAGCTGGCTCAAGTTTAGGTATAAAAAGGTGAATTCAGTTTGAAATTCCTCATTCCTGTTCAAAATGGTAAAATGTAAAGAACTTACTGAAAAGGAGAGTCCGCAATAAAGCACTTCATGATGCTGTATGGTCGTTCTCGTTTTTTTGTCAGGTGCTCTAAGAAATTTGTTAAGCACTGTATGTTCCTGTTTAAATTTTAACTTATGACTGTGGTCAAAAATTGTTGTCAGCATACTTAAACTAGGCTAAAAATGTCCAGACAGATTTACACAAGGAAGTGCTGTGAGACAGTCTTGTCAAGTGGTCACCTTCAGAACAATAGAGATCAATGTGAATGTTATTTCCAGAGCTCATCCATGTCTGTCTGATTCCCACAACCTAACAGACGTCATAAGCATACCTAAGTCATTAAGGTTTATCCATATGAACAGTATTAGTCTAGCAGTTCATTGTACGTTCCTGGATTTAGCTCAGCCCAGACCCCAAAACCTCTGGCTGGCACAGTGGAACCTCTTCCCTTGATCTGCTCTTTGCTGTGGCAGCCAGGTTAAGAAGAAATAGATCAGGTATTTTGGCCAGTGAGGCCTGGTTAGATGTACAGCTTTGTAAACAATATACAGGAGTCTTACCTCACTTTAGTATTCCTGTGGCAACTGGCATGATATAATAAAATGTAAAGTAGTGCACTATTTCTTCATGAATTAACAACATATGAGCAACTTTGCCATGAACTGGATCTTATTTTGTATGTGTGCGAATTAAAGTGTGCACCTGCCAGTCCTCCCACTGTGTACTTTCCTTTTAGCACAAGTGCTGCAGTCCACTTTCAGGACAATGGGGTTTAAGGAAGTTAAACTATTATAAGATTAACCTTTGTTAATTTATAGAATGTATTATGATAATTGCACAGTTAGCCATTTAGTACTCAGGAAGACTTGCATGAATGTGGCTATTCTTAACTTATTTTACTGTTTGGATAATTATTGAACTTGAAGACATTTATGTCCATGTAGTTGGTGTTGCTGAACAGATCTCAAGATTTTCTCCAGCAGACTGCTGTAAATGCATAATTTTCTTTAAATGCTTTGTTTGATTATGTTCAGATTTGTAAGATTTTATTAATAGAAAAAGGTAAACTAGACAGTATCCTTGCTCTGACTTTTAAGAGGCAGGCTTGGCCAACAGTGCTAGAGTCGTCATTCAGTGGAGATTGGGCTCTCAAGTGCAATTGCTCTGCCGCAATGTCCTTGAGAGAAACATGATATCCTGAAAGCTATGTGTGTGTGTGTGTGTGTGTGTGTGTGTATATATATATATATATATATATATT
>VUQH01022437.1:38152-49797 GCA_015106775.1 Etroplus canarensis | reverse complement strand
CCCACCCCGCACACACACACACACACACACACACACACACACACATATACACAGATGATGATCCTGTGTGCCACTGGAAAAAAGCAACTCACAACACGTCTTCTGACAACTTGTATTCTGGTCAGCACAGGAGAGCATTTTATATCTGGTGTCTGTCTTTTCTTTTTCCAAATATTGAACACTGCTGTTACAGTTTAGGATAAATATAGTTTCAAGTACAGTTGGGGAATACTGTGGGACAACAAGATGTCATTTTTGTGCAGTGCTGCAATGAAAACAGTATTTGCAGAGAGGTGGCAGTGACTTAGCTATGCCTTTGCAGCAAGTGCAGGTGTGTATCATTGGTGTGTTTACAGTATATGTAAAAATAATAACCAACGTTTTGTAAAACTTTTTAATCAATATGTGTCATTTTTGAAGATATTTAAGTTTGACCTCAGCTTGCTTTCCAGTGCACACTATTGACAGAACGTACACAGCTGGTAGTGTTTCTAGCAGCTGTGGACATCTGTACATTGTTAAAAATCAGGTCACATATACACTCACATACACCCACATGTACACACTCTCCCCTGATCCTTCTTATAGTGAGAAGATGACAGCGGGTGAATTTGGGGAGACATATTGAGATAGATAGTGAACTAAACGGGGTCAGCTAGTGAAAGCAATAGAAAGAAGGAAAAGGACGAAAAAGTTAGGACAAAAGTGGGAGGCACAAGGGAAAGAGAGGACGTGGGTTCACAGTCCTGCAAAGCCAAACAAACACAACAGGTGCAGTCAGACTGTGGCTTTGGTTATTACTGTGGAAGTTGCCTGTATCAAGGAGAGGTAAAGATATTTGGACATTGCTTGAAAAATGACTCACCAGTACCAGTTGGTAATATGTGCTGAAAAAACTGTGTTGACAGGAAGACTATTTAAATGTTTCATGATGATGGTTAGCATACAGCCTTAGGGACTTAATAAGAGAGAAAAAATTAACTAAACCATGTTTGGTAAGTTCAGCGTTTTAAGAGTACAATGATGCTTAACATAATGATGGGACTATACAAGTTTTGTAACACTGTATTCAACTACTGAATAAACTGGATTTGCAGAAAACAAACCCAGAAGCTGATACCCCAAAAAGCTGAGGTGTGCAAATTATATACTTGTCAATCTCTGAGGAGCTCTGGTGCCTGCAGATAGGCAGGCTCGCCCTCTCCATTATTAAAACATGAGCAAATTACCTTATTGTTTCTCTAGCTGGTGTAAACTACTTGTCTTAGATGTCTGGTAATGAGAGAATTGCTGTTTCTTTTTTTTTTTCCATGATTCAGCAGATCAGGAGGTGGTTTTCTAATGGGCCAACAATGTAATTTTACAACTGTATAAAAATCCACCCTACCAATATCTTCACATGATGCACTCACTTGCTAAAAGTCTATCAAACTTATTAATGCTTGCAAACACAGACAGCTAACAGAGCAAATGTTGAAGACACGGGTACATAATCCTGATAAGCCAAGTTCTTACATTAGTTCTTACGTTGTATGAAAGAGTTAGTCAACTGCAGAATTGATTGTATAGGAAGATCAATATTCTCATTCTCTTACTGATCTGCTGTCAGGGTTGTATAAAATTGCTCATACAAAAAGTCCACAAAAGTGGACTTCTTGTTTCCAATAAGAAAAGACACAGCAGGCCTTTTCAGAGAAGTCATGCCACAGGCTAAGCAGTGCAAGTCTTAACAATAACATACAAATTTTATTCTTGGAGGCTATAAGAGTAGCTTTGCATGGCTAACAGTTGAATTTAATCCATACTTATTTTGTAGCTTTGAAAAAAAAAAATTCAAAGCCTGAGCATTTGGCTCCCAGAGATTACTATGCATATCTTTTGTCTAAAACTTTTGCCAAGCTTAATGTGAGCATTGTCATCATAATGTGTAGTACTTCAATTTTTAGTTTTTTTAGTCATACTGAGCCTCAAAACATTTTAGACCAAAAGCCACACAGTGTTTTAGTCTATACACTTCAGTGCATTCATTAATTTAGGATCACCAACTAGCCTAGAATGCTTGTCTTTGGACTGTAGGAGAAAGCCAGACACCTGGAGGAAAGCCAAGCAGAAAGGTCCCAACTGGCTTGAATTTTTGTGAGCAAAAAACAAACTGAAATACTCTCCCAAAAATTGAATTCACATGTGACTTGATACAGATTTTACTCCAGAGAACCTTTATGACACAATCCTCCTAGTTATCCAGGCTTGGGACTGGTACTAGGAGTATACTGGCTTGTGATCCCCAAGGTTAGATTCATATCTCCTCTTCCTCTTGAGCTGGGCACCTTTCACGTGTGAAGCAAATGTGTAAACCCCTACACTATGGAATACACTATTAAACAAGGTTGTCTATGCTTGGTGAACATTATGGTTCTGCCCACTAAACCTAAAGCACAGACTAAAGCATCATCTCACATCCAATAAGGAGCTGATGAAATAAATACATTTAGGCAAAGACAAAATACCATAATTCCATTAGGCTTTCCACTTCATCTTTTATTTGTTGTAAAGTTCCACTGATGCTTTTTTAATTACTTCATCTCCTTTGACCTTCTTTGAAGATAATTTAATACGAATGAACCAGAGAACTGTCGCCAGGATCAGCTGTTTATGTTTGGGTGCCTCGTAATACTTACACAGTGATAGTGAATTGCATTGGATTAATGGGCTCTGCTGAATTTCTGGAAAGTTGGTTGAGCTTGGGCTTGACTAGTGGCAGGAAACCTGAAAAGGACAATGAAATTCATCATCAATTTTATTATTTATGCCTGCTTCTCATTCTGTGCCAACATTTTGAGAAAGGCTTTCTGGCCAAGAACAGAAGGCAAGTGCAGAGATCATTAAAACATAATGACAGTAAAAGCTTCCTCGACAGTTGCTAAACAGCACACAGCCATTGCATATGTAATAAATAGCATCTGTGCTTTTGACAAGGAAAATTGGAAAAATTACATTGCCTGTCCAGTCATGTTCAAAAATACTTTGAAAATAATTTATGTCTAGCATGGCCTGCTTCCTAAGTGAGTCAAAATGTATGACTACTTGGCTATTTTATTTTCATAAATTTACTCACTGGTAACAAGATGTATAACTGAAAGTCTGTCTTGGCTTTTTGGCCTCAGTTTTTCCTAGTCGTTTTATATTTCTATATTTTTTCACTGTCAAACTGGCCTAGCTTTGATGTCACAAATCTACAGTCTTATGAAAAACTAAATACAGTCCATGATTCAGCAGCTTGTAGAACCACTTTTTGCAGTAATAACTTGAAGTAATCCTTTCCTGCGTGAGTCTCTCTCAGTCTCTCGCATCATTGTGGAGGAATTCTGGTGAAGAGGCTTTCTCCTGGCGACCTTCCCGAACAAGCCACAACAGTTCAGCCTTCTTCTAATTGTAACATAATGAACATTAACATTTAACATGCTAACTGAGGCCTGTAGAGTCTGAGATGTAGCTTGGGTTGTTTGCACTTTCTCTGGGCATTGGACTGCCTGACTTTAGGGTGAATTTGCTGGGACGTCCACTGCTGGGAAGATTTTACCCTAGTGTGAACACACACCTGAATGCTCCAGACCAACAAATTGCCAAAAATTCTGCTTTTATAGAGGTTGTCACACTGGCTGATGATCAATTACTCAGCTGCATTTAATTAGCAGCTCCTGGCTGCTACTTACAGTAACTTATAAATTCTTATGGAAGCTGTAAGGGTGCACTTAGATTTTCACAGGACAGCAAAAGCTTTCTTTTTCACATGACTGAAGACACACCCAGCTATTAGGTGTGCACAGAGAAACTTTACACTTTCAGCAGAATAATTTGAAGATCAACTTCTAGTGTTGAAGTCTGTACATATTACTGCATTCTGTACAATAAACCTTTGTAATGCTGGCTGTGAACGTTTAGAGGTGTGAGCCATTTATAAGACCAACTTTGGTGTTACTGCATTATTAAAATGATGGGAGATGGTGTCTCCATCTAATTTTCATCATGGGTGTCAGACTGTAGCTTTCCTTTTAGAGTGTAGATCACAAATTTTGCATAATTACAGTTTTGTTTTACCAATGACTACGTGATTGGAGTTTGTAATCCAGTGTATATTACAAGCACATACATTATAGCAATCTCAGAACTGGCATAAGGGCTTATCAGCATGTAATAATGAAACTGGAATACACGAGTATTATGAAAGAGATCTTTATATCTGTTATAATTTCAGCTCAGTGAGGAGTACCCCAATGAACAACTATGAACACAGGCTGAAAAAATGGAAGAGCTTTAATTACTAAAGCTGATGTTAGATTACAAAATCCAGACAGGCAAACAAAAGCACAGGGAACAGGATGAGGCAGAATCCAAAGCACAACAAAACAGTTAAACAAACTGACTATTATAAGAGAGAGATGCTGCTGCATTTATACAAAGGACTAATTAACTAATGGAACACGGGCAATAAAGAAAACTAGTGGGGAAAAACACACAGGCAGTAGATAAAATAAAAATGGACATGTATGGAAAGTGATTTTCAAACTAAAACAAGAAAGAACTAAACAAGAATAACCAAGGTTAATAAGTCCATCACAAAAACCCAACACCATTTCAATAGCTCAAGTGCACAAAAACAATTTTAAATAAAGCAGACATACAGTTGCAGTTTCTTTCTGATAAGGAGAGGAGTAATACACTATTCAAACCCTTGCCACAAACAAATGGTTAATACAGCTGTGGCCATAGTGCATGCCAGACAACAACCTCCTTAGAAGGAAGGTCAAGTCACTTTTATTTATAAGGCACATTTAAAAACAACAGGAGCTTATGTAAAGTGCTTTTTGGTTGAGGCAGATGGCAGTGCAATAAGGTTGCCAACATAAAATGCTACCTCTCTCATAATGTCAATGATGTCATTGATTGATATCACCACTGGGAACAAAAACATGCCTGGGTTGCTGAGAAACACAGTTGCATAGGCAAGGAATGGTCAGAGGCTAACAGTCATCCAGGCACATTGTTTCAAAATGACTCATGATGAATGTGCCTGTTGCTACATGTTAGAGACAGCTGAGGATAGTCTGGATCCTGGTGTCACTGCGTGGGACGCTCACTGTGGCCAAGACAAATGACTTTTAATATGCATTGGAGATTTCCCCTAATTCACTTGACATTTTGGAGGCATCTTTCTAATTCCACCCTGTCTTGATTCATATGCAGAAATCCTGTGGACCAATTTACGCCCAACAGAAAGGTTCAGTGCAACTAGGAAGTATTGGGATTTTCATATAATGATAATAAAAATCGAAATATCTCAATTTACATAACAATATGAAAATATATTTTCAAAGGGTTGGAGCCTATCCCACCTGTCATGAAGCATATCCTGGACAGGTTGCAAGTTTATTGCAGGTCTAACACAGAGAGGCAGACAGCGATTCATGCTCACATTAATGGCCAATTAACCTAACCCCATACATGTCTTTGGACTGAGAGAGAAAATCAGAGTACCTGGAGAACAAGCAAACTAAACACAGAATGGCCCTAGCGGTGGGTAGATTCAAACCCAGGACACTCTTGCTGTGAGGCAATGGTGCTAACTATCACAGCAATGTGTCACACCAGTCAGGGGTCACATATATGGAGTTAAGTCAATGAGGTTTTGGACGATGACAGATTTTTGTGATTTTTTCCTCTGTATACCACCACCGTGGAGTCAGATAGTCAAAATGTGACTGAAGTTCAGACTTCCACCTTTAAGTCAAGGGCATTAATAACAAAAATTTTCATCAACTTTTTAGGAATTCCAGCCATTTTTACACATAGGTCCTCATTTTCAGAGACTCAAAAGTAATTGAACAAGCTAATATAATTTTAAATAATAAGATTTTTAAGAATATTTGGGGAAAATACTTTGCAGACAATGACTGCCTGAGGTCTAGAATTCATTTATGTCACCAAATGCTGTGTTTCCTCCCTTGAGATGCTTTGCCATACCTTTCCTTTAGCTTCTTACTGGTTTTTGTAGGTCTCTCTGCCCTCAGTTTTGTCTTCATTTACTGAACTGCTGCTCTGTTGGGTTGAAATCAGGTGAGTGACTTGACCTTTGAAGAATATCCTATGTGTTTGCTTAGAAAAACTCTTGGGTTGCTTTTGCAGTATGCTTTGGGTCCTGATCTGTATGTACTGTGAAGCACCCTCCAATCAGTTTTGCAGCATTTGACTGAATCTGAGCAGAGAGTAAAGCCCTGTCTTTTTCTTCTTCTTCTTCTTCTTCTTCGTCTTCTTCTTCTTCTTCTTCTTCTTCTTCTTCTTCTTCTTCTTTTAGCTGCTCCCATTTGGGGTTTCCACAGCAGATCATCAGCATTCTCTTCTGTCACTCCAACCATCTTTCACTTGTCATCCTTCACTAAATCCATGAACCTTCTCTGTGGTCTTCCTCTTTTCCTCCTGCCTGGGAGCTCCATCTTTAACATTCCTTTGTCTAGTATATCCACTATCGTTCCTCTGTACATGTCAAGACCATCTCAATCTTGTTTCTCTTGCCGCTCAGCTTGAGTTGTCCCTCTGATGTATTCATTTCTAATCCTGTCCATCCTGGTCACTTCCAGGGAAATTCTCAACATCTTCAGTTCTGCCACCTCCGTCTGCACTTTGACTACATGTTGACTGTCTGATTTAAAATCCACAGTGGTGGTGCACAGAGGCAAAATAATAATGTATATAATCTAATCTAATCTATATAATAATATAATAATAATGTTTCATTGCCCTAAAACTTATGTGCCTAACTATATTTGTCTGCAGTATCTTCTTACTATAATGTTCAATAATACAGTAGTTTCAGTCTATATGATATTCTCATCCTCTTATATTATGCATTGCAGTTGAGTATTACAGGCATATAAGCTCAAATTAATGAGAATAGACTCTCTTATACTTTCAGATCTTAACTTGTTTCAATGCTTAGCACTGCAGTTACACACAATAGAGCAAAATCTTTTTTCTAAACCAGCCAGCTCAACCGTTTTCAGAGTTTAGCAGAGTCAGCAACTGAGTTAGCAGAGTTTCAGTTTCAGTGATTTTAGTTGGTGCTTGTTGCAAGGTGGTTTAAGTTTTTGGAAGAAATACTGTGTGATTTTAGGGCCTTGTGGCAGAAAAGTAAACCTCTGACTCTTCTAAATAAATGAATGCTTTCTGTACATTGCCTTTAGATATAAGATATTTATTACTACTGGTGGTGGTAATACCTTTGCTTCCTGTCTGTCTCATAACAGTGGTCATTGCCTGTAGTCTTATTGTTTGACCATTGATCGTGTGAGATATAGTTGCAGAAGAGGGTACATAAAACAATCAAAGTACACTGAGTGCAGAAGACGACATCATTGTGCAGTCTGCATCAGATGTGTAAAATTCAACTCTTAAAGCTCAGTATTAGCTGTAATGTTCACATGCACAGTAGGCTTCAGTCACTGTTACTTAAGTATTAAAATGCATTCTCCTGTTGCATTTGCATGCCGGTGTGACCAATCCAGTTCACAAAAGAAAGATATACATTTTTCAGAGGTAAAATTGAATTTCTGTCCCTGAACTGTTTCCCAGAGGAACATCCTCAACTGTTTTTTAACTGATGTTGCTGACACACCAGGGACTTCACACCATACTTCCTCACACACAACACTAACCTCTAAACACATCCTCCAGAAATATTGCATCCTGCAGCTATACTATTGAGATAATGCGTGGAGCAGATATTTATCCTAACTTATTTATTGTGCAAACATCATTAGACGTTTATTTATGGCTGTATTAGCAGCTAATTTTAGATTTTATTGCATTATAAGCCAATAAAGACATATCAGAGAACATCAAAAAAAATCCAGGTCACAACATGAGTGCAAGCTTCACCCATTTAGTCTTCTCTCTTCAGCTGTTGCTTTTGTAATCATTTCGGTTTTAGTCCTCTTTGAATTAAAGTGCAGCTGGAGGCGAGGGCTTGAATATTAGTGCTATTCTTTGGGAGTTCTTTTGAATAAGACTTGCCCCAGTAAATGACAGTCCTTCTTCCAGCTAGTGCCTTTCTCCTTTATAAAAGAAACATTCAATTTCTAAACAAAGGCTGCACCTACATGAAGCACTTTCCCCCCCAGTAGAGTGTTAGAAAAGAATAGCCCTGTATAAATCACTTTGCACCATTGTTCCTGTTGTAGATAGGTATTATGTGAGTGTTCAAAACCTCTTCAATGCTGGTAAACCTCATGTAGGTGTGAGTAATGATATAGACAGTGAGAAGTGGCATTACTTTCTATTTTACCAGATCTACACAACACTTTCAAAACTTACTAAAATTAAGACTTTATCCATGAAACAAGGACAGCTGACTCATGAGTTAATATGTAGTGGCTGTATTTTTCTCAGAACCAGAAAAAGTAGTAAAAGAAAATGGATTTTCAGTATTAGACAGAATTTAGCAGAGAGTTAAAGTCATAGCAACACGGTAGTGGGTGTTCCTTGACAAAGGCGGATGAACGTGCACCTTTGGAAACAATAATAGTGCCACACTTACAGCTGTGTCCTATTTCCCATTTGTAATTATGCTATGCCCCAAGTGATCACATACTGTGATGCAAACATGTATCATAAAAAGCAATATTGCATTTGTGACAGATTACCCCGCCTCCAGGGCCATGGTAATACCTGAAACAAAGAGAGAAAAGGAAATGGGAGGAGCATGAGGAGATGAGAATTGTAATTAAACTCAATATGAAAAGTTTAACAGCAACACTGCAGGGTTAGTTTGTCTCCAAACTTTTTCACTTTGTCTGTTTTGTGTTACGCATGCTGTCCCTCTCTGTGCAGTTCAGCAGAAATCAATAGTCCATACTGAACATGAAATCCCAAGTCAGCAGTGGCAGCTGAGGATTGTAGGGGTTGAATCTTCTGTATATAGTAATTAAACTGTAATTAAATTTTGCTGTACCTTTTGTGTATTAACTGGTTTTACTTTATTAGAGTAAATCTCCAGTGGCTGTTGAGCTAATCAAATCCAATATGGATATTATGTAATCTTAACAAAACCATTTTAAGCCTAGCCTCAAGTACAACTAAACTGGAGCACAACTCTGGTAATAATCATGGTTAAAGGAAATTATCTGGAAGTATGGCAGGTGGTTAATTGCTTCCTTTCTTATCTCCTTCCATGCATATGATTCACCTGGTTAACAGTTACACAAGAAAAAAGACAGTATAGCTGCCATGACCTGTATGTTTGGTTGTTGTTTTTGAGTTTTCCAGGGCCTTTTGTATTCTCAGTTGTCTCCTGTTTTACCTCCTTTGTTTGATTCTGTACTTCCTGCCCTGTTTGTATCAGTCAGTTCCCCAGAGTCTCTCTCTGTGTAGTCCTGTCGTTTGCGCTTATGTCTGGTTTTCTATTTCCTGTTTTACTTTGAAGCCTGTTTAGTATTGTGTATTGTGTTCAACTTTGCTTCCTGCCCTTGATTGGCGTCACCTGTGTTCGCTTCCCTCCTGTTGCCAATTGCCTCGTTAGCCTGTGTGTATTTATTCCCCTGCCTTTCTTCCCTGCCTGTGAGTGGGTTCCTCTTCTGTTGCGTTTTGCTTGAAGAAGCCCTGGACTCTGTTAATTTGTAGTTGGCTAAATCAAAGGCCTATTTTATATACATTTGTCTGCCTCTAAGTCCTGCATTTGGGTCCACGCCTGCACACTCACACTGAACCGTAACAGAACGACGCGACCAAGAATGGACCCAGCGGACTTTATTCTTTACCCGGGGAAGCTCAGGAATTACCTCAAACTCTGCAGCTCTACAGAGTGTATTCCTCCGGGCCTGGTGAGGAGTATAAGGAAGCGGCACTTTCCTGCATGCAGCAATTCGCCTTTCATTACTCCAACCTCCGTGAGTGTTTGCCTCCATGGTTTTGGGACCTGGTGATCTCTACTCTCCGTGTTACGTCGTCGCCCTCCGGCACCTCACCCCACCCACAGCTCCAGCCCGGACCTGCAGCGCGCAGAGGAGCGAGGAGCTGCTGCTGCCGCCGCCGCAGCAGCGCGCAGAGGAGCTGCCCAGTCCAGTTCCCGGAGCAGCGCCTGCAGAGCGTGTGTCTGAGGCCCCCAGGCCTGCTGCCCCTGTGTCACTGTCTAGAGCCCCTGTGTGTCTCTCCCTCCACATACCTCTTTCATGCACCCTCTGGTTCTGGGAGTGGCTCCCTGGCTCTGCTTCCTACCTTGTCGTCAGCCCACGAAGTGGTTCCGGGCGCACCTTCGCTGGGCTCCACCTCAGCAGCTGGTGGGAGGGTCTCTTCGCCGGCGTCCTGCTCGGCCCCCTGAGGGGTGGTCTCTTCGCCGGCCCCCTTTTTCGGCCACCAGAGTGGTGGTTTCGTCGCCTCTGTCTTCCGCCATCCGAGAGGTGGTCTCCTGGACTTTATTGCTTCCCTGCCTGAGTGTTTTCCTCTTCTGTTGCGTTTTGCCTGAAGAAGCCCTGGACGCTGTTAATTTGTAGTTGCCTAAAGGCCTGTCTTATATACATTTGCCTGCCTCTTCCTGCATTTGGGTCCACGCCTGCACACTCACACTGAACCGTGACACTTCTGGATGCATAGGGAATAAAGTCCCAACAGACAATACTCCAAAATCTTGTAGAAATTCTTCCCAAAAGAGTGTATATCAATATAGCTGCAAAGGGTGGACCAACTCCATATTAATGCATATGGATTTAGAATGGGATGCCATGAAACCTCCTTTAGGTGTAATGTGAAGGTGGCACAATACTTTTGTCCATATAGTCTATATTTGCATTGTTCTACTACTTTAAATTATTCGAACTCCTCCTTCACTTATGTGTGTTACAATATTGGAGCATATCCTATTTGTAAAACCAACATTTTGATATCTTATGATTCACCTTCCACTAAAATAAAAATCATTGGGATGAAGGATTGTGTTATGTTAACGTGTGTTGGCTGTGTTCCTTTGCTGTTACATTCAAATACAGTAGGTTCCTGTCAGGGAAACCCCTTTCTCCGGACACACCAGCTAAATCAGTGGGGTCTGTATGCATTGTGTTGCTGTTGTATATTTCGGCACTTTGTTTTATGAGCAGCTGTAGTCCTCAGATGGGAATTTAGGGAGATTCCATGACTTCACTGAGAGGAACGCAGGGAGGAGAAGCCCCAGGGGAGAGAAAAGAGGAGCAGAGCGCAAAGGAGAGTGGATGGAGTGTCCTTTATAGCCAGTATAATGTAAGTATTCTGGGTATTTAAGCTTTGCTTTAATTGTCTAAGAAGTGGCAACTCTCCCTGTCCTTTTGTTTCCCATTGTTCTCATGAATGATTACAGATTTAGTGTTTGGAAAACAGTTTGTTCTGAGTGACTGTCAGAATTTTACAGCATTGTGCTCTTGTCATAAAGAGATATATTGGATGATTTTGGTAGTAACCAATGTTCCAGTTTTAAGATTTTAAAGTTAAAATCTAGAGTATTTCATTCAGAATCTTACTTTTGACCCTGTTTATTGTCAATGTTAATTCAGTAATATCCTCCTTTTTAGTTTTTGTACAGAGCAAACAAATGAGATGCAGCAATGAGCTAACATGGTTTCCAAAAG
>VUQH01022437.1:0-32856 GCA_015106775.1 Etroplus canarensis | reverse complement strand
TGGCAGCAGTAAGGCAGTCT
Organism: Etroplus canarensis; assembly: GCA_015106775.1. Taxonomy (NCBI): domain Eukaryota; kingdom Metazoa; phylum Chordata; class Actinopteri; order Cichliformes; family Cichlidae; genus Etroplus; species Etroplus canarensis. Next base: position 32,836 of record VUQH01022437.1, on the reverse strand, counting down.
AAATACGGCACTGGAAAGTTCACCTCTGGAAACAGACGATACCTATACACACAGAAAGCTCAAATGTGGCTTATTGCAGGTTTAAAAAGCTTTGGAGCACATGGTCGTAAGTACTATTTCTGTAATGAAAGGAACACTACAGTGATGTTACAAATGAGAAGTTTTGAAGTACACTGCACTTTTTGCAGGAGGGGACACACACTTACTCAACAGAAATCACAACAGTGTTGAGTTCATCTGAAGTCATTCGGTTGGTATCATCATATGACCCCTTCTCTGAAGGAGTGACAGACAACAGGATAAAAAGTAAAACTTAAATGTATTACAAATGCAGCTATTGACAGAACATGGTCTTAGCTATATAGTGCAGGCTACATAGTATAGCCTGCAGTATGTAACCAAGACAGATGTAAATATTAATAAGAGACAATTTTTAAAAAGAGTACTAAAAACAAATCATCAAAAAAATAAATGCATACTGTTACTGACACTTAAAAATATAACCTCCCCTTCTTAATTAATCTGATTTCATTACATCTATTTGAACTGAAAACTGATGCAAGGGTATGTGTGTGTAATGTGTAAATGTTATTTGTGAAAATTTTTGAAAAAGTCAAACATATTGAAAAAATATATATGTATAACATCTAGCACCTAACAACCAAAGATAGTTGCAGTTATCAAAAATACTGTTGTAAATTCTACAATTCTTTCTAATATGAGGTTACTGCTTTTAATTCCGCCTAAAGACAGCACCAGTACTGCACTTACTGGTAGTGCCGAAGGCCCAGCCTCCTCCGTGGAAATACATCAACCCTCTCCTCAGCTGGCCCTTCCCTCCAGCAGGGGGCTCGTAAACTCGCACTGGGACTCCAGCGAAAGTGATGTCGCTGACTGTCACTCCTGGGGCGACCCCTGCACCGGACTCAGAACTCTGAGACCCCATCACTGTACCCTCTCCGAAATCCCTGAGAGACTTAACGTAATGGTCAAATCCCAGCCAATACTTCAAAGTGGCCTGAAGACAAAAGAAGCAAAACTTCAACTCAAGCCATTTGTCTGATTCTCAGGGCACAAATGAAGACTTTTAGATGTACAGTGAAAGGAAATAGGCAGAAACAGCAGACAGGAGAAAAGAATTTGGAAAAAGACAAAATGCAGTCATCTCTTGGCAGAATTTTGAGACAAAATGTCTCACAGTCACCTCTGTCATCCTACACTGTGTCCTACTCATGTGTCCAAATGTTTGCAGGTCTTTGTGAAAAAGAAGGAATTTGGGAATGGTTCATGTCTTAATTCCTCTGACAGTGTCACCTGTCATTTCAGAACTGGAAGACAGTGAATCAACATCATTTGTTACTGTGGTACAACCAGGATTGGGACCTGTAACATCTGCCCTCTGCCCTCTCCCCTCTCAGACTGTCTCAAAAGCACTCCTGAAGAAACAGCTGCTTGGCACAGTGGGTGCTGAGTTCCAGCCAGTTACACTGTGATATGTTGACTTCATGATAAGCTGCCAGCTTATCATTACATGAAGCTGGCAGCCCAAAATGTAATGATAATCCTGCCCAGTAGTCCTGGATGTATTTTGATAATCTTATTTACAATATATGAACTACAGCTGGAATAAAAGGCTAAAAAAGTCTTAAACATCTAATAAAGCATGAAAACAATTACACTGTGATTTACAGTAAAGTCAAATTCTGTTATGCATATTTTGTTTTCTTTTTAAAAAACAAACCTTACCCTGGTGGGTTTTAAAACTCTTCAAGAATAAGCATTAATCGTGCTTGAGTACATTCTTGTGCTTGTACATAATGTCTGCTAGAGAAAAATGGAAGCAGAGCTAAATTAATATCAGAGAAGTTTAGAATTATTTAAGCATTTTCTTCTGCATTAAGCATTTTCTTTTCTTCTGCAACACAGTGTACTCAACCTAGATGCTAAAGGCTGCTTTAAATGTTACAAAATGTAAAGCGCATCATCTGGCAATGTTCTTCTCTCTGTCATTTGATTGGCAGATGAGTTCTCAAAGAGCAGAGAGAAAAATAGCCTTTCTCTGGCATGAGTAAGTTTGATCCATGTGTGGCCATGTGTTTTATGACTGAATTTACCGAGACCTAGATCTACTGCACATGAGAAACAAAGTGATTATTGACATGGCCGTTTCTTGCTGTGCTGTAGCTTTTGTTTAGTCCGCCTGGCTTTTGTAGGGCTATTAGACAAAAGCATCTGTAAGTGCGTCTCTCTGAGGGAAAACTAACTTCCTTTCTTTTTGTTAACTGCCTTGTTTTTTCTTTGTTCAGTCAGGAGAATGTTAGCTGTCTGACTGCACTGTGCCAACTGTAAAGTTTGGTGGCGGAGAGGGATAATGCCATGGAGATATAATCTGGGGCTGGCCTTGGCCCCTTAATTCCAGTGAAGGGAAATCTTAATGCTTCAGCTTACCAAGACATCTTGTACAATTCTATGCTTTAAACCTTGTGGGAACACTCTGGATAAGGCCCTTTTTTCCAGGATGACTGTGCTTAATGCACAAAGCATGGTCCATAAAGCATGATAGGATGAGTTGGGTGTGGAAGAACTTGACTGGCCTGCACAGAGCCCTGACCTGAATTCTATCAAACACCTTTGGGATCAACAAGAATGGAGACTACAATTCAGGCCCTCTCACCCAACATCAGTGTCTGACCTCACAAATGCTCCTCTGAATGAATGGGCAAACATTCTCACAGACACACTCCAGAATTTTGTAGAAAGCCCTCCCAGAAGAGTAGAAGCTGTTCCCATGTAAGAGGGAACACATAACCCCTATGGTGGCTTCACTCCACTGGCTGCCTGTACTAGAGTCCATTTGAAATTCTAATGTTTGCTTTCAAATCTTAAAACGATCTTGCTCTTCCTTACCTCCCTGAGCTTCTTCACCCTTACACACCTTCTGAGTCTCTCAGGTTAGCTGACCAGTTGCTCTTGGAAGTACCGAGATCCAAGAGGAAGCTCAGAGGGGACAGGGCCTTCTCTATTGCTGCTCCTGACTTGTAGAATAATTTGATATTGCACATTAGCAAGGCCCCTTCATTGTCGATTTAAAAAAAATTGTCTTAAACCCCATTTTCATTCTTTGGCCTTTGACCCAGCATGACGTTGATCTTATTTAATCTTATTTGTTTTTGGTTTTATTGCATCACATTTTAGTTGTTTGTATTTTTGTTTTTATTCCACGTTTTTATTTGTCTCTTGAATTCTTATTTATGTCTTGTGTTTTTATTGTCATGTTTTTATAGTACAGCAGTTTGTTCAGCTGTAGTTGTTTTAAAGTACTTTAAAAATAAATCTGTTATGGTATAGTACAGTATGATTATAGCTGCATAGGGGGAACCAACTCCATGATAATTCTTCAGGATTTAGGATAGAATGTCGTAAAAGCTCCAGTAGGTGTGATGTGTGGGTGGCCAAGTTCTTTTCTCCATAGAGTGTAGCTATAATCCTTAGAAGTACTGAGACCTGATTTGTTTGTAGTGTGTATACCTATGTGTGAATTTACTGCAGCGCCTTTAAAGATATTGTGTGATGTGATCACTTGCAGCACAATGATATATATTTGGACTTTTGATTTTCCACATCTCAGATGCTGTTAGGACAGTAGAGGCGTATATTATTAGCCCTTTCTGAGGCATGAATGGGAAAGCCAAGATGGTCTGGTGTTGTTTGAAATAAATTAACAATGAATTTAATGTCTTTCTTTCATTTCACTTTGTGTGTCCAGTGTCCCTTGCTGCAGAAGTAACGCATTAGATTTTTAAGAAAAATTCTTGTTCTTAATAGTAGTCTCAGCCTATCATGGCCTGTGTTTCTTTTGTTGTTTTTGTGTGTTTGAGTTCTCTAAGCCTTTTATATTCTCAGTTTTTCTGCCACTACTATTAGATTCTGTATTTCCCTGCCTTGTTTATATAAGTCTGTTCCCCTGTCTCCCTCTGTGTATTCCTATCTTCTGTCAAGTTGTGCTCATGTCTTGTCTTCTCCGCTCCTGTTTTATTTTGAAAACCAGTCAAGTCTCGTGTATTGCGTTTAATTTTACTTCCTGCCCTTGATTGGCGTCACATGTTCGCTTCCCTCGTGTTGCCACTTGTCTCGTTAGTCTGTGTGTATTTATTCTCTGCCTCCCTTCAGTTCATTGTCGCGTCGTCAGTGTTGCTTCCCTGCCTGTGAGTGTTTTCCTCTTCTGCTGAATTTTTGCCTGAGGAAACCATGGACTCTGTTACTTTGTTAGTTGGCTAAATAAAGGCCTATTTTATATACATTCGTCTGCCTCTTAAGTCCTGCATTTGGGTCCACGCCTACACACTCACACTGAACCGTGACACAGCCAGTGTGTTGATCCACTATGCCCTTTGAAATATTTAGAACAAAGGTGAGGGACTGAAGTTCACCACCCTCACATATCAACAGAATAAAAGACTTTAAGCCTTATGACAAACAGCCTTTTCAAAATAACACCATGCAATTACTAAAGAACCTCCTTTGTGAACTTCGTACATCTTACCCTGCTGTGAAATCAGACTATATAACACGAAAAGACCTCTGGTCATCTAGTAAAGACAGCATTGGACAATACAAACGTAAATCGTGACAGCACATCTTGTTTCAGGGACTTTTAATTACATAGTTTTATGTATCATATATATGTCATATTGCACTTTTAATGTGCAATAACTGCATACTGAGCATCAATATTAAATATTTTGTTAAAGTTGTTATTTCCAGGTTTGCTTAGCACAAGGTTTGAGTAGGAAGAGTCAAAGTCCAAGTCTGAGTGAGTTTCTTAGGCAACGAATTGTAAAGTAATAGTTCTTTTAACAAGGCCAGGTTTTCAAATGCATACAGCCCGCCGGTAACAATATTGATGCCATTTAACTAGAACATTGCAAATAGAAATGCAAAGATTCTGTGCAGTTTGATCATGCTCATTCAGCAATTTCTGATGTAGTCAGATTGCCTCCTTTACAAGATTTTTCCTCTAATGAAAACATCTCCTTTCTTACCACATGAGTAGCTGTCCTGAATAAAGCATCCAGCATCATCAACTTCCACGGCTGCTGGATGGAATCAGGCAGAGGGGTGTAAATGTAATAAGCAACTGCCAGTGTTAATAACACCGTGACTAGGAGTGGTAACAGCCTCATCTTGATGCTGTCAGATACAGTTTCACTGACTAACAGGACAGATGATTCAGACCTACTCTGCAGCCTAAAGCTGTCTGATACTCTGTCACAGGAGGTTGGCATTACAGTACAATATATGGCATTAAGAATTTCCTCTGGAAATCTTCAAAATAAAACTGTATTTCAGAAGTGATGTTTTGAATACTGCTATGTTACTTTCATAACTTTGCAGTAAAAATAGTGTTTTCTGTTTAATCTCCCCAGGGGGAGAATCTACTCACGTTACAGGCACTCCATTCTCCATTCATAATATCAGTAAAGAATATGGCAGTACAGTACAGTAGCAATACAGTAGGTGAAAGTCCAGTTATTTAATTTATCCATGATAAATGATAAAACAGAAATAGCTATGGATACATCTTAAGTAGGTTGTTCTCTCTGTTGTATTTATTGCCGTTTTCTCACTAAAGTTCAACCTGAAAAAAATGAAAAAGTTACATTACGTTTATTATTACATTACAATTTTATTACTTTTAGTTTGAAGGTTGAGTAGCAACAGCGATTAGGCTCCTGGGAGTGTTTTTGTAACAGCTGTAGGAGAACGCAAAGTTGTATTACATGTATGCGACCACAGAGAGGCACAATAGAGTCACAGACGTTCATCCGCCTGGGCACATTTTATCTCATTTTAACTATAAAATACAAATCATCATAGTTATCAGTTTATTCAAGTTAGTTATTTCAATCAAACCAACTTAAGTACATTTGCAGAGAAAGGGAGTACAGCCAGGGAGAGGAACAAAGTTAATCCTCTCCATAAACCAAATTTCTTCAACTTAAACATAGACGTTACTGTGATTATGGCAGCTGTAAAACTTCAGCATTTATCTCCTAATAAATTATTGATTCAGTTTAATTTGAATTATCTTTAATCCTGTGAACAGCATTTCTGGGATTTTTTTAATGGGGTGGTACAGGGTGGACCAACAACAAGGCAGAGAAAACATTGAGTATGATCGTCAGGATCGTGTGCAGTCTTGTTGCTCCACTAAAGTTCAACAGTGTTTTATACTGTGCATTTACTGAATGTATGGAGAACCTGTCAATACCCAATACTAAAATGTGATTAAAAAATTCTTCTATTTTTAGTTTTTGTTCAAATGTAGAATGTTCTCTGAGACAGCAAAGGTTAATGCTGACAACATATTTCACCACAACTTAAGGACTTTCTTATGCAATAGTCAAGCTGACCATCAAACGGCATTCTGGGTAACATGAATGTGCATGATCAGGCACAGTGAAGAAATGCAGAGTCACTTTCGTTACAAAATAGCGAACCTTGTTACAAAAATAATGACACCTATAGAAAACAGCAGGCTGATGATGTACACTTTAACTGGATTCTAGCTAAAAAGAAAAAGCTGAGCATCATGAATAAGATAATTTTATATATAATTTTTTAATATATATATTTATATAAATATATATAAAAGTTTGAAAGTGGTGAAAATATCAATTTAAAAGTCAAAGGATACAGTCAAAGGAAACTTGTAAATTCATTTTATGTAGAGACATCTTAGTGGATGTTCATAATGCTTAGCATACATGTAGCTGCCTTCTGGAACTGCTGCTGACAGGCAAATGAAACTTGTGCAATTATTTCATACTCAGTAATTTATATTTTAAAAACTGTTAATTCACAATAAACAGTAAACAGATACACAACTGCAATAAAGCTAATAGGAAATAATGGATTATGTTGACAATTGTCAAGCGCCAGAATACTTTTTGTACATCCCCTTCTTATGGTGCTTCCAAAGAGTTTAATATTCAAGAAAGGAAAAGAATAACTCATTTTAAGAAAGGTGCTTCCTTGAAAGGAAGAATATATTTTTATTATCTCACATTTGCTATGAACTGTATTAATTTTCAGTCTACAGCTTGCTAGCAGTTCTACATAGATGCAGCTGTGCTTTGGCTAAAATGTTATGAAAGCACACTAATATGTTCATAATGTATGAGTATAAACAGGATGCGTACCAATGGGAGCAGCCGATGAAGTTTATTATTAGTGGGAAGCTTGGGGCTGTAAAAGTAGTTTTATCAACTCATATGATATCTTTATTAGCTGGTCACACTGTTAGCTATGGAATAGCTAGCGGATCATACTGATTCTAAAAATCATGAAAGCTTTGCATGTATTGCAAGATTGTGATTCACCAAGAAAGGAGCTAGTGCATTTGTATAAACGAAACACACACACATGCTGGAACTCATCACTCACTTGCATTAACCCATACACACTCCTACAAGTTGTTCTGCAGCCAAGTCAGGTAAGCCCTGAATGCTCTCTTCCCTACATCAAATTCAAACGGCCAAAATATACTTATGAAACATCCGTGGAAGCCATCTTCATAGTGATCGTGAGTAACAGTGACTCTGGCATCCTGTAAGCGGCGAGCGTACATCAGCCCATCGTCCCTCAACACGTCATGCTCACATGTTAGAATGTATGAACGTGGGCATTTTGCCAGCACTTCTGGTCCGGCCAGCAGTGGTGCCGCACGCACATCCAGCAGACCTGGTACATCCTTCAGAATCCAAGGAGATCCTTTCTCCACAATGACAGGCTTGTAGTCCTCTTTGTACTTTGGATCAAGCAGGACATCCCAGTCAACTCTTGACCTCAGTTCTGGAGTGAGTGGTGAATGTTCTAAAGCACTGTGGTTGTTCACCAGCAGCTGGGGCTGCAGGGAGAGGTCAGCATTGAGATACTGCAGCCAGAGCTGGACCATGAGGAACCGGAAGAGAAAGGGTACGTATCGGTTCTGCACGTAGGAGGGTGTGTTGAAGTCCAGAGTTTGGAGCACAGGGTAAATCAAAGCCTGGACACTGAATTTCACACTCATGCTGTCATCTGTAGAAATCTGGAAAACAAACACACATGAAGACTTTGCACCTTAAAAGGAATATTGACTATGAGGACATGCAGGCCCCTACAACATAACATTAACAGTAATATCAACAATTTAAATGTGATATAAAGGCACTGCATATATTTTTATTTGAAAAACTTTCTTCACTCATAGTCCACCCTTGCTGTTTACATGAAGTGATTGGAATGGTTTTTGTTCCTGCAGCCAGATGAACTGCTCGACCTTTTCAAATTGAATTCAATGATACTGCAACTGAGGAGGAAAACAAATTATATATTAAAATAAGATAATTATGGAGGAGATGAATCATGAGTAGGGTAAAATTGTTAGTGTCTGTGCAGCAAGTGCTACTCTATGCTAACCAAAGGGCAGTGGTGACTCCGACGTTAAAGATCAATGCAAATGAAGGAATAAATATGATGCTAATGGAAGTTACTTGTTTGTCTCTTCCCCACAGTTAAGGTGAGACATGTAGCATATAGTTATTTAGCATTATATTCAATGATTATTTGCTTTTTTCGTCCTTTTCCTTTTTTCTTCTTTCTTTTTTCACTCTATTAAGAATAACTTCTCTTCATTTTCACTGAGTGGCTTTTGTTGTTGTCATTGGGTTTATTTAAACAGAATCGTGCACACTACTTGTAACCGGAATGAGTGGAGTCACGTGAGGGCCCCCCTCTTTGAGAGGTCGGGTTTCTCCTACTGTCTCTGAAAACTATGCAAATTGTCACTGCTGTAGTTTAAATTTTGTCAGCACTCTGAGGCCCCAAGCAGTAGCCTGTCTTGCCTGGTGCAAAAAAAGCTCCTCTGCTGAAGGGGAGAATGTTTGCTATGCAGAGTTGCACTTTCTGTCACCAACAGTTTGAGATAAAGGTATGTATCAAGCTATCATTCTATGATATAACATATTCCACAAACAGTAATGTGAGAGATTTTAATCCACCACCATAATATAGCCCTCCTCTGGTTTTTTTTTATCCATTTCAGGGCCATAAATACCAGCTCACACACATCTGCTGGCCACTACATGGGTGTACCTGACTATATAAGTCTGAGTAGTTGCATTACAACCAAAAGAAGTGCAGTGTGGCTTACGCTGTGTACTAAAGCCCTTCAGAAAACCAACCTTGTAATGACAGCTTTGGAATGCAAACACTTTACGTCATGACCGATGACGATGCATTGTGCACTCAAAAAGAGAAGAAACTCATAACATATTCAGCCCACAAGCTGAAATAGTTGGGTTCCTCTTAATCTCTATCCTGATATTTACATTGTTACACACACACTGAAAATGGCTTCTGTTTATACCTCCTGAGCAACTGCAGCAGCCAGGTTTCCTCCAGCACTGTCGCCTGCCACAGCCACACGTTCAGGGTCAATTGCATACTTGTTCAGAACTTCTGGAGACAAGAAGTGTTTGGCAGCAGTAAGGCAGTCTAAATACGGCACTGGAAAGTTCACCTCTGGAAACAGACGATACCTACACACAGAAAGCTCAAATGTGGCTTATTGCAGGTTTAAAAAGCTTTGGAGCACAGTACTATTTCTGTAATGAAAGGAACACTATAGCGATGTTACAAATGTGGAGTTTTGAAATACACCACACTTTTTGCAAGAGGAGACACACTTACTCAACAGAAACCACAACAGTGTTGAGTTCATCTGAAGTAATTCGGCTGATGAGGTCATATGCCCCCTTCTCTGAGGAAGAGAAAACAAGAAATAGAGAAGAGGATGGAAAGGAAAATATTTGTTAATTATAAACTGAAACTATATTGTGAAAAAAACACATGTAAACATATTTCAAGTACCACATAAACTCCACTTGTTGATCTGGAAATAAATCTTCTCCTTCAAGGCAGATGAACGTAAAGGACCTTATACAGACATGTTTTTAGACAGTAACACATTTTTTGTACTTTTTTCCACTGTAAACTATCTTGGTGGATCTTAAACCACTAACTGCTTCTTTAAAAAAAACATGCAGTTATTGGCGAAACATCACTATCTTGTCTTGGCTATATACTACAGGCTGTACATATAAAGTCATGAATCAGATATTTAGGAATTTAGGCTGTACTATATAGCCTGCAGATTATACTAACCATGCAGATATTGATAAGATATTAATGTTTCATTAGTTGTATTTTAATATATATTTTGAAAAGAGAATAAAAGCATGCATCACTGAAAGAATACAGTGTTACTGACACTTAAACATCAACACCTAAGACAGTTATTATCATCACAAATACTGTCACAAATTCTACAATTCTTTCTCATGTGATGATACTACTTTCAATACTTTCTAAAGAAGCATCATGACTGTACTCACTGGCGCTGAACAAGGCCCAGCCCCCTCCGTGGAAAAACATCAACCCTCTCCTCAGATGACCCTCCCCTCCAGCAGGAGGTTCGTAAACTCGTACTGGGATGCCAGCAAAAGTGGTGTCGCTGACCATCACTCCTGGGACGACCCCTGCACTGGACTCAGAACTCCGAAACCACCTAACTATCCTGCCTAATCCCTGTAGGGAATTCCTAAAAGACTTAATGTAATGGTCAAATCCCAGCCAATGCTTCAAAGTGGCCTGAAAAAAGAGGAAACAAAACTTCAGCTCACTGTTTCTTAGGACACAAATGAAGAATTTAAGAAACACAGCAAAAAGAAATAAGTAGAAACAGCAGTCAGGAAAAAGGAATTTGGGAAAAGACAAAATGAAGTCTTTTCTTGGCACGATTTTGAGACAAAATTGTCTCATAGTCACCTCTGTCCTCCTACTCTGTGGCTTACTGATGTCTCTGTATGTCTGCCCTCTCCCCCTCTTAGACTGTCTCAACTGCAATGCTGAAGAAACAGCTGTTTGGCACACTGGGTGCTGAGATCCAGTCAATTACACTGTGATATTTTGATCTTAGTAAAGTTTAATGCTTAATATTACTGTTACCATTTTATTAAGCTGGAAGCCCTAAATGTGATGTTAAATCTGCCCTGCAGCACTCTTGGATGTATTTTGATAATCTTACTTGGGAATCTGAACTACAGCTGGAATAAAATACTAAAAAAGAGTGTTACATATTTTAATTCAAAATACCCAATAAAACATGTACAAGTAATTTATGTAGTAATGTAGAGTAAGCTTTGCAGCTCAGTTTTTTATCTGTTTTTGTACACTTAGTATGAACAACTACAAATATTATTCTGAGTGGGTATTTTGAATTAAATGTGTTTTTGGTGTCTTGATTCAGTTTGTTAGCTATTATCATATGCCTGGGTGGCACAGTGGTGTCATTTTACAGGGTCACCTCCTGGGTTTGAATCCAACAGCCAGCTGAGGCCTTTCTGAGTGGAGTTCGTGTGTTTGATCTGTGACTGTGTGGGTTCCCTCTGAGTATTCTGGCTTCCTCCCACAGTCCAAACACATGCATGTTAGGTTAACTGGTGACTTTAATTTGGCCATAGGTGTAAACATGAGCGTGAATAGTTGTCTCTCTGTATTAGCTCTATGGTACACTGGTGACCTGTCCAGCATTTCCCCTGCCTCTTGCTTTATGAGAGCTGGGATAGACTCCTGCCACCCTGTACTATATGGATATTTTGGAAAAATGGGAGAATTTGAAGAATCCTTCCTGTTCAATTACTATATCTTATTTATAATAATAATAATAATAATAATAATAATAATAATAATAATTCATTTATTTATATTTCGAAAATTCAAGGCAACTCTAAGCATCAAGCATTATTTTGAAAATTTAACAACGTTAAAGTGTTATGACATCCAATAACATGCAGGAGACTTTTATTTTGAAAACATCTCGAAGGCTTTAATTTTAAATATACAACTTTTCATTTTGATCTTCATTTTGATCTTCCATTAAGAAGCTCAGACCTTTTAATTTTCCATTAGTCACCATCAGTATGCTTGTGAGAAAGAAGCAGACAGGAGGTTGTGAATGGCAGTTTAAAAACTTGAGGCTGTGATGATTTGTCTTTAAACTGTAGTATAACATATACACTATATGGTGACAGTTTCAAAATAAAAAATTCAAATTATAAAATTACCAAGATACTCATAATTATACGATTTTCAAAGTATAGTATAAAGTAAAGTATATTAGTTGTAGGAGTTCATCACCATGCTTCAAATTAAAGCAATCTCTTATTTTCAACTTTTTACTCTGTAGGCATCAGCTGCTATCTCCCTCAGGTTTTTTTTTAGCCAGTCTATTTGTCTTTTTAACAACATACAACTGTCTGACAACAGTACAAACACTCTAGCAATGACTTCTGCAAACATTTTTTCTTAATGGAAGACTAGTATATTTTTCAAAATTAGATTGGAGTAGCAACAATCTCATTGCAGTTCCCCCCCCCCAAAAAAATTGCATAGTCAAGTTACTAAAGAAACTCTTTCACAAACATCGCACATTTCATCCTGGCGTGAAATCAGATTTCATGACAAACACGAAAAGACCTCTGCTCATCAATAACGGCAACACTAGACAATACAATTTAAATCATGACAGCACATTTTGTTTCAGGACCTTTTAATTACATAGTTGTATGTCATGTACATGCCATATTGCACTTTTAATGTGCAATAACTAAACACTGAGCATCAACACCAAAGACTCTAGTGTATTAAAATTGCTAGTTCCAGTTTTACTTAATTTAACACAATGTTTGAGTAGGAAGAGTCAAAGTCCAAGTCTGAGTGAGTTTCTTAGACACTGAGTTGTAAAGTAAGAGGTCTTTTAGCAATGCCAGGCATTCAAACATGTAATGCATGCAGCCCGCCTGTAACAATATTGATGCCATTTAACTAGAACATTGCAAACAGAAAAGCAGAATCAATGCAATTTGATCATGCTCATTCAGCTCTTTCAGGTGTAGTCAGATTGCTACCTTACAAGATTTTTTTCCTAATGAAAACATCTCCTTTCTTACCACATGAGTAGCTGTCCTGAATCCAGCATCCAGCATCATCAGCTTCCACGGCTGCTGGATGGAATCAGGCAGAGGGGTGTAAATGTAATAAGCAACTGCCAGCGTTAATAACACCGTGACTAGGAGTGGTAATGGCCTCATCTTACAGCTGTCAGATACAGTTTCACTGACTAACAGGACAGATTATTCAGACCTACCCTGCAGCCTAAAGCTGTCTGACACTCTCTAATTTGTCACAGGAGGTTGGCATTACAATACATGGTACTGAGCATTTCCTCTGGAAATCTTCAAACTAAAACTAAATTTTAAACATATTTGTTCGAGCTTTATAAAAAAGTTTTTTCAATATAACATTGAAGTGCGCAAACACTCTTTCATCTATAATACATAATAAATAAGAAATGGTTATGCACACACCTACTTCTCAGAGATACACAAAAACATCCAGTGACTTTATTAGTGTTTCCTTTCTAAAGTCCAACCTAATAAAAACAAAAAAGAGAGATAAAGAAAGAAACAAAACAATATGTCTTATTATAGGATTTATTTGACTGAATTAACGCTTTTATTTTGAAGCCTAAGTGGCAACAACGAATGGGCTTCTGGGAAGTGGAGTGTTTTCCTAAAAACTGCAGGTGTATTACATGTATGTGACCACGGAGAGGCACAATAGAGTTGCAGGCTTAAGTCTTCACATTGTGGGCACATTTAATTTAAATTTAAATGATTAAAAAGACAAATTAATTTAATTATTGCTTTTGGTTTTTGGGGGGTCGAATCAAACCAGCTTCCAAGTACATATGCAGAGAATGGAGCCTGGAAGTGCAGCAAAGAGAAACGCTGTCCACATGCCAAACATCTTAAACTGGAATATAGATCATTCTTGCAGAAAACTCGTTGTCAGTGTGACAGATGTAATGTTTAAACTTTTACCTGTTACCTGTTAATAAATTGTATATTCTGTTTAATTTTTATTGCTTTTAATGCTGTGAACCTTTTGAAATGAAAACTGTTAGGATGATCTTGGATGTTGAACAGGCCAATTTGCAGTCCGGGGTGAAACCATGGTCCTGTTCAAATCAAGAATTCTTTTCTCAGTGACTATTGATGCCTTTTCATGTGCAGACATCAATGTTAGAGTCTCCCTGGAAGGTATTAGTAGTTCAGTCCACTGGTAGATAACAGGCAGAGTGCCCAGCAAAATGATTTTGCTTGCTCTTACCGCTAGGTCAGTATTTCTTGATTGTGTGGCTTTTATATCCATCACAGGAAGGATTTTTCACAAGAAATGCGATTTCAGCACGAGAAAAGGAGTCAAACTGACATGGTCCACAGCCACAATTACAGCAGAGTATTTTTAAGTTACATACTAAGGTCGCAACCACGCTTTATCACTGATTTTCAAGCTTGATCTAAATTTGGGTCACAGTGCCAGAAAGACACAGTACAATCAATAATGCTTGAGAGTAAGAGCAGACAGGGCAAAGAGTCTCTTTCTCTCTTTGTGCTATAACTCTGCCGCTTCCTCTTGCTTTTAGTTTTAAATAGCCACTGTCTGTCTCTGATGGCCTGGTGTGAGAATGTAAACAAACATCAGAATGGATGAGAATCTGAACCCTGCTCCAACCTGGTTTTTCCAAAACATAGTAGCAAGACCACCAGACAATGTCAACTTAGTCTCATGGAAGAAATAGGCAGGGTTGATAAGGTGACTGCAGGAGGTCATATTGAAAAGCTGGTTAATAAACAGGGAAACACATTCCAGTGGGAAAACTCAGCCTACTTGCTCCTCTAAAGCTCATTAATTAACACATTGTTGGACTGAAGTGAGAAAATAACAAGTTGCGGATTTATTCCTTCAGTATGCTCTCATTCTGTCCATGTTGCTAATTTTGACCCTTTTCTCACATTGTACTTTTCATTTTTTGTTCCAAGTCATCACTGGAGTTACTGTTGAATTATGTATCATTTCCTTTTACAGGAATGCATCTACAGTTACTTATGATTCAATTTTTTTGTAGCCAATCCTGAATCTTGCAGTATCAGTGTTAGTGTTTCACATTCAAAAGATCACATTAAGTCAGACACAGATGCCACACTTGCTTACTTTCCAAAAATCCCTGTGAATAAGAGAGTCAGCAGAAAGCCTAAATCCTAAGTGTGAGGTGCACATTTGTGTGTGCATGCATGTGTGTGGTATAAAGAGTGTACATTAAACTTCCCCCTTACTGCCCCCTTCCACCCTCCTGTGTGCTGGCCTAGCGTCTCCCGACTGTCTGTGGTATGGAGGGCAGAGAGAGGGCCCCTCTCTTGTGTCACTGACTGGAATTACACTTATGGTCATATAACATGACTCAATGAATGAGGCAGAAATGGAGGTTTTCCATTTCAGGCGGCCTAGTCTCATTGCTCAGCCTGGGTCTAAAGCTGCCTTTAGATCGGTTTGAGAATTATCATGGCTTGAGCTCTGCCTGTGGATTTAAAGCATTACAGTCAAAAAAAAAAGATGTGACTGGATTTAAGCATTTGTGTTAAAATACAAAAGATGTTTTTATTTTCCTAGTATCAGTTTCTGCAAATTGCTGGAACTGATATTAAGAAAATGTGTAGGCAGCATTTTTGTCATTGGAGTCTATCAAAAGTACAGTTGCTTGTATTATCTGGAATGTGATATTTTTTACTTCACTTCTCTTTAATGTTTGAAATGTGGTTCAACAGGGGCCAAAGATTATTTACATGATGCTGATGTGTGTATATATTTGAAATCAGGGATGATATCTCCACAATATGCCAGAGAGAAAACCATGACGCTGATGGGACCTCTGATAGCTCAGGTCCTCTGGAGGCAGATACATATTACAGTGAATGAAGACTGAATTCTATGTGTACAATACACTGCGATGCCTGGGAACTATGAATATAACAAAGTGACTGTGACTGTTAATACTTGTGCCTTTTATACTATGACAATTCAGTAAATCAAAAGAACTGAGGATTTCCAAACAGGATCCTTCATTCTTTCATGTGTCGGCAGGTGAAACTCCATATCGGCAAACTGCCACCAGCGGAAGATTTATAACCAGTGTAGTCAAAGCAAAGGATGTTAAACTATCTGAAACATGCTAAATATATGGTATGACAGTTACTCTTCTTTGTAAGTGAGGTAACCTCATACCACAATTATAGCCTACAGGAAATGAGTCTTACACTATAAAAAGGAGACTGCATGTTAATATTTTCAGTTTCATTTAGCAGAACTGTAAGGATTGATACTAGCCACTGAGACAGAAAATCCTTTATAACCAGATAATCAGATTTGAATTCCACTAGGTTATCTTTTGCCTGCTTAAAAAGATCAACCCTCTTAGGAAAGAGGAATGATTTGCTGTGACCAAGGGCAAAAACTCTGTTACAGCGGAAACATTCTTTAACTAACTTCTTTTATGGTAATGCATATGTAATAAGCTAAATTTCAAGACTTAGATTAATTTTAATCTGTCAGTGTTTTAAAATTAAATAGCTTCCTACACTTTTTTAATTGAAATTATTACAAAGACTAATCCCATAAGGAAAAATGAATTGTGTGACTGGACATACACATTTACAGGCAGTGACAATAATGTACTGTGGCATTCAGGAATGTCATGGACATGGGGCCAGTTGGTGCTTGTTATGATGCTTCAACTGCAACACAGGCTATTTCCGAAATGACAAACAACAACCTGTTGTTATTCTGTCTTCTACAAAGCAAGATGTCATATCTGAATGAATGGCAACGGAAGCAGCAGGCTCGTGTTTTTTGGGCAGCATGCTGTTGTTGATGTGAGGCGTTCAAGTACACAGTGTTCTTAAATGGCAGAATAACTGACTATTTGGTCTGCTGGTGATGAAAGACTGTCATCATTTGAGCAATGTGGAATCATTTCATTTTTTAATTCTTCATCCATTGTGGTGTTTCTGCTCTTATCAGCACATGTCTTAAATCTGGGTTTTCAGCTAAGTAGTAGAATGAGAGAGTGACCTGTGACATACTGATTGTTCTGCTACCTGTGTATTATACTGTAGTTTAACAGTACGTGTTGAACATTTACAGTCTCTGTTGCAGTGAAAGTGAAACATCAGATATAAAACAGACATATTTATATGGAGCGCTGCAGGTTTGTTATAATAATACAATCTGAAATGAACTGTCATGTGAAAAATAAGTACACCTTTACTGGTTTCATAGGAATGAAGAGTGAAATGAGCAGCCAGGTGTATCAAACATACTTAATTAAGTGATCATCAGCCAGTGTGACCACCTCTATAAAAGCAAAAGTTCTAGTAGTTTGCTGATCTGGAGATTCCAGGTGTGTGTTAACACAATGCCACAATAGTCCTGGGGGAGGACATCTCAGGAGATTCAAACTAAGGTCAGACCATGCAATGCAAAAAATCCAAGAGCTGCATCTCAGACTCTACAGGCCTCAGTTAGCATGCTAAATGTTAAAGTTCATGACAGAATAATTTTTAAAAAGACTGAACAAGTATAGTTTGTTCGCAAGGGTTGGACAGATGAGATCTAGGTAGAAACGTATGGCCACAATGCACAGCAACATGTTTGGCAAAAACCAAAACACAGCATATCAGCACAAATACCTCATATCAACTGTCAAGCACAGTGATTGAGAGGTGGTGATTTGGTGTTGTTTTGCAACCACAGGCCATGTGCACATTGTAGTCATTGAACCGACCATAAACTCAACTCTATATCAAAGTTTTCTAGAGTCAAATATAAGGCCATCAGTCTGACACCTAAAGCTTGGTTGAAACTGAGTTATGCAAAAAGACAATGATCCCAAGCACACCAGCAAATCTACCACAGAATGGCTGAAAATCAAAATAATCAAGGTGTTGCAATGATCCAGTTAAAGTCGCGACCCCATCCTGACTGAAATTCTGTGACAGAACCTTAAGAAAGCTGTGCATAAATGAATGCCCATAAGAAGACACAGAAACAAAAGCATGAGCATTCATGATATAGAACTGAACAGAAGCTTAAACTGTTGCAGGGTGACAAACTGAACATGTCTAACCTAAGAGAGGTCTAACATCTATCCCACCTATACAGGAGAATCTTCTTCTTTCTTCTAATTCTTCTTCTTCTGTCTGCTCACTTTTGGGTTCACCACAGCAGATCATCTCACTTCCTCTCACACAATTCCTTGCATCCTCTTCCGTCTCACCAACCCTCTGCATGTCCTCCTTTACTCATAAATTGGATAGATCAATAGAATTCTGGTATCTAATGTATTCATAAGTCTTAAAAGTGAGCATAAATAACATGGTAGTTTATTAAGAATGGCTTTGTAAATATAAAGACAATTTTGTTCTTTTAAGTGGTGAGTGATGACCACTGTACCTTCATATAGAGGACACATCAATGGGTATTGAAAATGTCCCCAATGATAAATGTAAGAGAAGTGTGATATACAGCATAAGTGTATTGGCAGTGGTGTGCACGTGAATTAAATCTGCTGGTAGGGCTGATAAAAAGTTTTCCTGTACAAATTCTGACTGAAAATCAAACAGACTGAAGGAACAGACTGAAAGAATATATAACTGGTGTTCAGGAATTAAGAGATGCATGAGTTTTTAATGTGGAAGTAGGTAGGTCTGCTGCGTAAAAGGTGACAAGCACAAATACATTTGTTCATGAAAGTACTTTTTTTTTCCAAAGCCTGTTCTGCATTCTCATTTCTTAGTCATGCTTTTATGTACTACATTAAATGCCCACACAAAACAGCCAGGGGCAAAGACATGCCTTGTCTGTTAAGGAATACATGAAACTCTCGGTTTACTATAAATGATGAAATCAGAAGGAGTGATGAGCTGATCCCTGCCAGGTGGGCATTTAGTGATTTATTTAGTTGTGGGAAAAGATTTCATATACTCTTCATCACCAGTTTTATTCCTTCATTTTCAAGTAAGTCTTTCCACCCACTAATAGCCAGCTCATTTCTAGTTTCTGTCAGACTCAAGTTTTCCACTGGTCTCCAGGGGATCCTGGACTTAGAAGGCGGATGGTACAGTCCTTCTACTGTAGCCAGCAGCAGATAGCACATCAGTTTCTTCCGTTTATGCATCCCACAGTTTGGAAAAAGCATCAGGCTGGCAGTTGGTCAAGAGTCACACTGATGTGGGCAACTGCATGCCTCAGCCCTGACCTTTAACCTGGGCCTGCATGGAGACAGTCCTGTACTGTTATGTAGAGGAGAAATGCAGCTGTATAACTGGACAACGACCTCAGCATGACTCTTTGATGGAAACAGCGGTAAATACAAGCAACCACATTAGAGACAATACAGCATGGCAGTAAGGCAGTAGGGATTAACATAGCATCTATGATTAAATGCACATTAAAAAGCATGCAGATAAACATGCACACACATGACCTCCCACTTCCTCCCTACCATACTCAGCCACCACCCCATCAGACTCCCACAAGCCTCTCTCTGGTCTAAATGGGATCCTGATGTTCTGTTAAAGAAACCCCCACACCCACACCCACTCCCTGCCCCACGTCCCCTTTGACCAGAACCAAGGCTGTTAAATGCGGTTTTGCACTCCTCCCCTCATCCTCAGCTGCTGCAGAAAGACTTTGACAAGGGGCAGCTGTTGTTGTGGTGAGAGAGTGTGAGTGATGCAGTAGGCAACAACAGCAGAGGAGATATGTAGATAAACCAGCAGATAATCAGACATATGGTTGGGGTCACCTTCAGCATGTACATACTAAATATGTGAGTGATTGCCTTTTTATTGGCACATGAATCTGTGGTTGTGGCTTGTGGGGTTTCTATTAGCAAATTAACATACAAGGATGAGAACATTTGAAAACAGGAGCTGCAGTTGAGGACCTTGACATGTTGAGAAGCTGCAGAGCGTCTGCACACAAGCTGAAGAGCTTGCTTGAGAAGACAGGAAAGGGGTGTCGAGAGAAGGGAGCCAGTTTAGACAGCTGGTATCATGTAACACTCTAATAAAACTCTTCCCCTTTTACTAACATTTCCCTGTGGAGACAAAACCCAAACTCACACAGACACAGAGTTTGACAAGCTTGCTGATAATAAGCGCACGTGCACACACACGCATACACATACAGAATATAGAGGTGGGTATGCTTACAGTGTAAAATTCATGTGCAGTAAGCATTTTATTAACTCTGGTTAGTAATAATCCCAAATGTCTGCCTGGATTAGGCCTGAATAACTGAATGTGGCACGTGTGCCTTGGTGACCCTGTTATCCTTGGCTTTATATGTGATGCCATATTTCTGGTATCTGTTGCTTTCAGCAGAAGCTCAGATCCAGGTGCCTAGTCCTTAAGGCAAAGTTTTCATGTATAGCACGTACATGTAGTTTATCTATCCTGGTGTGTGAGGTGCTGAGTGATACTCCCTGTTCCATTTTGTCAGAATATGTCAGCACCCTCATTGCCTTTTCTTTTTGTCCCTCTACCCCTCTCCCCTCTGTCCCCTTTTCAGCTCTGTGATGCAGCTCTCACAAGGATGATTTTTTTTAGTTAACGTTATTTTTTTTCCTCAGGCGTAAAGCTTCCACTCTGGACAATTTCTCTTTCAAAGACTTAACATTGCTGAGCATGACTTGAGAAAATGTAATGGAGAACATGGAGACCAAAAGATGAAATAGGCCTAAATAGTCAATTCATACACAAAAACAAAAAAACGTGAATGGTAACATGGATAGTTTTGATTTTGTTTGCATATTATCCCCATGAACCCACTAAATGTACTGGAATTAGCTTGTTTGCTAAAATGGTTAACTATAAAAGCTAAATTACTTGGCAAAGCTTGGCCTACTGAGTAAGCACTACTGCATGTATGCCAGAGCTCACTTCCTAGCTACCATTCTAGACACTTAGATTGTTAAAAACATGATTTCATGTATATTTAAGACCATTTTAATCATCTAAAAAATGTACCTTTGGTTGCTCCCTTGTATTTTCCCCAACTGGTCACCACAGTGAATGATTCTGCATCAGTAATTTGGTAGAGGTTTTACGCCGAATGCCCTTCCTGACACAACCCTCTATGGTGAGAGGGGCTTGTATTCCCACGTGGAATTTTTAAGAAAATGGGTGGACATTATTGAGTATATATTGTAACATATAACAAACAAAATATGTTTTCAATTTTCTGCAGAGTCTAGAGTAGTGCTGAAGCTAATGCATCTGAATTAGACAGAATACACAAACACACACAAATCCTGAGAAGATATCTTCATTGCTTCAGCCATTTTATGAGTTAATAATGAGGCGACATATAAAGCTCATGTTTATCACTTTTAGTGGCCCTTGAAAATATATCTGTAGTAAATATTATATGGAAAAAAGTATTGGGCCACCTACACACTTTTATGAAGTCCCGTTCTAAATCCATAAGCATTAATATGGAATTACCATACCCCCCCATTGCAGCTATAACAGCCTCCACTCTTCTCCTCTGGGAATGATTTCTACAAGATTCTGAAGTGTGTTTGAGGGACTTGTTGTCTATTCATCCAGAAGAGCATTCGTGAGGTCATACACTGATGCTGGATGAGAGGGTCTGGCTTGCAATCTTCGTTCCAGTTCATCCCAAAGGTGTTCAGTGGGGTTGAGGTCAGGGCTCTGTGCAGCCAGTCAAGTTCTTCCTCACCAAACTCATCCAACCATGCCTTTATGGACCTTGCTTTGTGCAGTGGGGCACAGTAATGTTACAACAGAAAAGGGCCTTCGCCAAACTATTCCCACAAAGTTGGAAGCATAGTATTGTCCAAAATATCTTGGTCAGCCGAAGCATTAGGATTTCCCTTCACTGGAACTAAAGGGGTCCAGGCCAGCCCCAGAAAAACAACCCCATGGCATTATCTCTCTTCCATCATACTTTACAGTTGGCACAGTGCAGTCAGGCAGCTAACGTTATCCTGGAATTCTTTCCACAGAACATGTTTCCACTGCTCCACTGTCCAATTGAGGTGTGCGTTACAGCACTCCATCCAACACTTGTCATTGTGCTTGGTGATGTAAGGCTTGTATGCAGTTGCTCAACCATGGAAACCCATACCATGAAGCTCCCATTGCACAGTTTTTGTACTGATATTCATGGTAAACAAGGGTCTGGAACTCAGTTATTCAGTCAGTAGATTGTTAGTGTATGCACTATACATCTTAGCATTCAGTGACCCTGCTCTGTAACTTTACATGGTCTGCCACTGAGTGGAAGCCTAAAGGCTTCCACTTTGCAATTATATCACTTACAGTTGAATACCTACGGGGGAAGAAATTTCATAAACAGATTTATTACAATGGTGGTATCGTATAACAGCACCACACTTAAATTCAGGGAGCGCTTCAGAATAAACCCATTCTTTCACAAATGTTTATTAAGGCAGACTGCAAGGTTAGGTGCTTGATTTTATACACCTGTGACATTAAGACTGAATGAAACATCTGAAATCAGTGCTTTTGTCCATACAGAGTATTTCAGACTGTCATTCCAAGGCAGTCCAATATCAGTATGCCTTATAACAATCCATTGGAGTCCTCTAATTGGCCTTTAAAACGAACATTCACTGGAAACACAGAAAGTAAGTTGCACATTCTATATGTAGCATGGAGGAAGGTTTCATAGTCATAGAGGTGAATTGGTGTGTTGTAAGACATTGTTGCAGAACTGACCAGAGTTTGCACTCTGAGACTGAATCACAACAGATGCTGATGCTTTTTTAAACACACATATGATTTCTCTCCAGTCAAGTTTTCAAAGCTAATCTTGCTATTGTTAGTGTGTTTAGTGAAGATAAAACACTAACAGCGGGTGATTTTCGTTAGTGTTAGTAATGACATTTGTCAGGTGACACTAACCCTGGAACATGTCAGCCTTCTAGGGTTAAGTTTGAATACGTTCAAAAACATGAACTTTTAAAAGCATTAGTATGGATATTAATCTAGGGGTTTTGCAGAAATAATCCTACTAAATTGATGTTCTTATACCAAAATTTTGATTATGCTCACCTTCTGGATTGTGGTGGACCACAGACTGACATTTCAAAAACTGGGAACATAACACAAGTAGTTATACACCACAAAAGGTAAATAATAAGTTATGCTTCTTTGTTTTTCTCATTTGTAGTTTGGCTGAATTAAGACTTTTAGGTCTGTGTTATTTTTTGTCACTTATCATTTAAAAAAGCTAGCCTAAAATAGGATCCCAAACATGGTAAACAAAATAAGAGGCATGGTTAAACATTAGTCTATTGGTAATATTATACTGTGCTCTCCTCTTTCATCGGGAACTTACTATGGAATTGGTCTAAAATATTTAAGGGACTTCTTGTCACTCTGGCTCTTCTTTTGCCTTAATGCTGGACTGACTCCTCCTCTAATTTAGTGTTATTTTAATCCTGTGAGCTCAACGAGGAACTGTCACACAAAAGACTCAGAATTATATAGATGTATGCAGATTCACACACACACAGACAGATACACAAAGTGCTCCCACTTGTCATATGATGCAAACCTTGTGATAGTTGATGTTGTTACAGGAGACACATTCCAGCAAGATTTGTTGGGAGATCTTAGGTGTGAGCATGTGTGTTTGTATGAGTGTGTATGTAAAGAGCTGGTTTAAACCAATTTATCCATCAGTAACCCTCATTGACATGGTAATTTCACACTTCTAGCAGCGAAACCAGAGACTACATCCTGTTTTTTGCCCCTTTTGGGTCATCTGCTAAAACTGTGGTTTCCACTATCCAGTGGCGCCTGCAGCCTCACCACCTTTTTTAACAGAGATGGAGGGCACTGAAGTCCCATCAGCCCTTTTGACCATGTGGATCTAATAACAGAGGTTATTAGATGTGGAGCTGGGGGAAGGGTCAAATCTACATTCACTTTCTATCGAAACAACAGGGAGGAATGAAGCTGAGTTCTGGGGAGACTTCTTCACCTGATGCTTCAGTGCTGGTGTTACTGTCAGCCACCTGCCTATACGAAAAGAAATCTTCTTGTTTGCAGGTATAAACTCAAATTGTATCATAATCTGCAGTCTGTGCCAAAGCTGACTACCTGGTCTCCATAGTAACACAGATTTTGAGCACATTAGTCTTGCACTTCACCAAATTAATTGTGTTGGTAATACCTGTTGCTTTATGTAAACACTATATTTCAGCTTTATAATTTGTTAATTATTCATAATAAAATTTATTATTAAAAGAGAACTGCGGCATAAATGTCACACACTTAGACCTAGGAAAACAGTGTTACAATCTTGACTGTGTGCATTGTAGGCTACACATTTTCCCCAAATTATTCATGAAATTGATCCTTAAACACTCCATATTAGAGCTCACACCTCCAAATAAGAACAGATTTTTTGCTGATATTGTAAAACTGGTTAACTATCTATAGACACCAAAGAGAAAGTGATCTTAAAATCTGTGATTAAATTCAAAATTCATTGTGGATTCATTGTGGAAGGGGGGGCCTTTTAAGTCCCTGGTTCCCTCTGTAAATACCAATTTAGTTAACCTGGGGTAGGGCAAGACTTTAGACCCTTTGTTTACATAAACAGAGGCAAAGTTCTCCTGTGGCTGCTGTACACTTCATCTCAGAAATCTATCTTGGTTTAATCAATAGGTGAAAACATTTCAAGGAAACAGTTTTTCACATTCCACAGTGTGACACAAGATATTGGTCATGTTTGGCATAAAAATTGGGGTACTCACTGGCTTGAAACCCCACCAGGTTTGATGTGTTGTTAAAAGAGAAATGTTTTCTACATCAAGTCTTAAAATAACTCCCCCCAGGTTGCCACATCTAAAGTGAGACTTATGTTTTCATAATGTACTCTTAAAGGTTAAAGAAAACTGGGCTTTGAACACTTGGTTGAACAAACAGGCGTGTTTTTTTTTTTGCCTTGGACTTGAGGACATTTGCCTTATTTACATACTAGTTACATACTAGACTTATTAGCAGATTGATCATTAATATGCTTTTGGGTTGCAGCCCTAATTCAAATGGGATAATCATAGTTTCTCACCTCATATGTATTATAGTATGTACTAGACTGAGTATTATGAAGGAAACGTGCATTCAAACAATTACAAATGCAACAAAAGGAACAAAAGGAAATTGTATGCACTGCTGTGCTTGAGTAAATGCAGGATTATGGCTACTTTTCAGCTGTGGTAGCCTGGGTTACTAACAGCCTATACTAAACGCTACTACAGGGCTGTGAACGTAAGCCAGCCTGTCACTCCACTGGAGCCCCCGCCCCGCCGGTATGTTAACGGGAACTCCCCCTAAGTTCCCCGGTTCTCCTGTCTCTGCTCATTCTCTCCATGAGCGTTCACACACAAGCACACACACACACACACACACACACACTACGCACACCAAGCCTGTGCGTGTTGAAGCAAACCTCCGTGTACTCTCTCTGCCGTCCTCCGGCCACCTGAGAAGCGGCTGTTTTATTTCGCAGTCTGCGTCGAGCCTGGTCGTGACAGAGTTTGGAAACGGCTGAAGGAGGAGTTAAAAGGGGGAGAAGAAGGTAGGCGATGGTGTCAGCGTGAGTGTTTTCTCTTGTCTCTGTTTAGAAACTGCATTGTAAGGAGGTGGGGTGTGTGTGTGTGTGTGTGTGTGTGGGGGGGGGTCGCCCGTACCGTCAGCTGCGGGGCTTTTTGATAACCGGGGCGTGTTTATTGGACTATTTCTGCTTGCGCGCGCGTAATGGTGCGTGCAAATGCGCTTGAGCGGCCGTTTGCGTTGCGGGGGGATCCTCCAGCCGTGTGAAAGGAAGTTTGGAGATTGGAACTGTAGTGGATCTCTGGACCTGCCTGCTGCAAACAGTACAGAGGCTGTTGAGTGAAACCTTGGAAGAAAGGTCCTGAAGCGCTCAGGTAATCTAATTTTCTTGCGCAAGTTGAACTTGATGTTTTTTTTTAAGTTCTTTTGACTTGATTTGCAATAATCTGGGTTTATAAACTGTTTCCTGGACTTTTGGAGAGTCTAAGACTAATTTAATGCATTCCCTGCGTCTCACATTCTTGTTCTGCACGTTAAATCAGTGCTCATTTCTATAACACCTACATGCATGATGCTTTTCTGAACCCCAAAATAGCTGTTTATCACCACTGTATGTCTCGCTCCCATAATGAGTTTGTTTGTGTGTATGTGCGCTTACATGTTTGTGTTTGTGTGCCAGGGTGGTGATATCCTGTCATATCCTGTGAGGTGGGGGTCAGTCACAGGGTCTCTCCTCCGGTATTCTCCTAGAATAGATGTGGCACACACATACACACAAGGGCACACACACTATGAGAAGCATCTTCTTTCATATTACTCTGTTCTTTTAGTGATGACCCAAAATTACCTCAGTACTGTGATTTGCCATCTAAAGCCATCTGTACCATCTAAAGGCTGAGGTTGCTTGTCAACCTGAAAACCACTTTATTTTAAAAAATTCACAAATAGAACCATAAGTTAGTGTGTTTCTCTCGTTGATGCTCACACAGACACAGTATGTGTCCGTCCCCTGATTTCAGCCCCGTGGAGACCAGTCTGTGTATGCGTGTATAATTGTCCTCCCTCTTTGAATTATCTCCTTTTGTAACTATATCCACAGGTGTTCGGCAAAATGCTGATTCAAGCTATTGTTGCAACGGAGCAGCTTAGATATTGGAGCCCAATAGTCACTGCAAACCAACTTTTGTTGTTATATTCTTTCCCTCAGATTGTTTTTTATACAGACAGATCAGAATTCTTCTTTCTTCTTTTTTCCCAGCACAAAGGGTGTCAAACGTCATCACCACTGCCTTACTCCTATAGATGCATTTCTAAAGGACCTAAGCAATCAAGACAATCCCAGATTGAATTTACAGCCTTTCAGTTGTGTATTTATCCCTTTTCTTGTGGAGTGGAGAGTGGCAGAAATGAGTCAGAGAGGAGAGCAACAAACCAGTTCTTTCTTGTGGTTCCATGGTCTGTTCAGTGGATGTGTCTGTAAGATGATGGATGCTAGAATCTGTGTGTGTGAGAGAGAGTATAGAGAGAGAGGGAGTGAGAAGAGGAATGAGAGGATCTTGCCTGCCGTAACTCGAGCCTGGCTGGACACACTGACTCTTTAAAGGCCACAAAGACTGTTCTGCATGAACTCTTGGGAATGTGGATGTTTGTGTGTATGCATGTGTGTTGCATCACCAGCCACAGACCTTGGTCATATGCAGGCATTTACCTCATTATAATCATAAAAATCATCAGTGACAGACTTCGAACATAGGCTGTTAATTCTTTAACATATTCTTTTATTAACTTATGATGTTCAGTAAGTAGATTTGTGTAAAATACCCAAGAATCTCAGGCTTCGGCTTTTCAAATATAGATTTGCTGTTTTTTGTGTTTTCTGAATAACAGAGAGGCATTAATTCAGCCTTTTCCTTTATATACTAAAGCTGATGTCTAAACTCCTTTAATGATTTAGTAAGTTAAGCTGAAGAGACACAAGCTGACCGCAGTAAATCCTCAAAACAGAGCAGGAAACGACAATGCTGTGAGAATACTGGACTAATGGCTTCTGGCAAAAAATGTGCAATATACGCAAGGGATTCCTATTGTGCTGAAGTTTAGTTGGCGTAACTGTAACTAAATACAGGGTGAACCACCTAATTTTAAAAGGACATTTATGTTTTACTCCTTTAAATGTGGACTGATCTCATGGGATATCTGATCTGATTCAGAAAAGAAGTAGAGCCAGGCCCTGCCTGTTACTCGATTTTATTGATACCATTTGTTAGGAGGTAAAAAAATGTGTAATATCAAAATAGTGATTTATATGCTTTGGATACATACAGGTTTCTGGAGTAATATTTACCAGAGAAAAATATGGACTCATTGTTTAACTTTACGGCAATTTCTTTCTCAAACTAGATGGATAGGTAGATACTTTATTCATCCACAAAGGGGAAATTCAGGAAATTCTTGGTTAGCAGCTATGGATGAAGGTGCTGTGTTACTCTGTGCACTGGCTCCTCAGCTGTTTGCAGATAGTTGGTAAAGGGAGAGTTTGTGAAGATATGCAGACTCTACTGCTTGCACTGTGTACAGTGCTGAGGGTCTATACCACCCTCCTGGACAAACTATGCAATAACACCATTTCTAAGTCACTTTAAGCCTCTTTTCTGGCACTGTCTTCTTCTATATCTGCACATATTGGAAAACATATACACGAATACCATGTATGAGATAGGCCAATACATCTGTTGATCAATATATCAGCTGAGCTGCTTATCTCTTTGTTGACTAATAAATACTCATTTTTTATTCAAGTGGCACAGTGTTGCAATGGTTGGCACTGTTGCCTCACAGCAAAAAGGTCCTGGTTCACATCCACTGCCAGCTGGAGGCTTCTATGTGGAGTTTGCATGTTCTATCTGTGCCTATGTGGGTTCTCTCTGGATAATCCTACTTTCTCCCACAGACATATATGTTAGGTTACTTGGTGATTCTAGATTGACCGTAGATGGGAAAATGAGTGGGAATGGTAGTCTGTCTCTATGTGTTGGCCCTCCACTAAACTGTCAGCCTGTCGCCCATGACAGCTGGGATTAGTGATAAGCGGTTAAAGAAACTGATGCATGAATGATATTTTAAAATTAATTTCAGTTGATCTTTAAGATATTTTTCAAACAGATAATTGTATAAAAAGTCTATTGTAAAAATGTGTGTGTTAAGGCAAAGCAAGAAACCAAGAAAAAAATTAACGGTGTGAAGGCATACATCTAAGAGAAAACATGTAAATTGTGCAAGTTGGATGGACTGAACAGTGCTTTCCTGCTGTGAAACATTATGTTAAGCTACAGTAGCTCAGAGCCTGTCATCAACTCCATGGGTAAACTTATCTGAGAGCCTCAACCCACAGGAGGATAATTAGTAAAATCACACTTAAGGGAGAGAGAGAGGCCGCGCATTTTTCTGTCCATTTTTCTGTCCATTTTTAATGCAACCACTGATTGTCACTAATCATTTGAAATTATACATTAATATCCACCATCCTTGTCTTCCTGTTTCTTTAAATTAATCATTTATTATTAATTTCTGTTACTCTTCCTTTCCTTTCCTTTCACCTGCATATTGCAAAAGAGATTGATTTATGTATTTTAACTTCTATCAGCTGATCAGCTACTTGGTTTTATGCTTCCTTTCTCGAGTTGGTTGCTTGTGGGTGGAGTGGTTGGCGGATAGGTGAGAGAGTCCATGTCCGTTTTGGAAGTGTATTTATGTGAGCCATGGTTTCTTGCAATCCCCTCGCAGATGTGTCTTTTCACAGGTACTTGTTCTCCAGCTTTGTGTATGTGGACCTGTGTCAATGTGTGTGTGTGTTACTGAGGGTGTGCATTCATGTGTGATATTAATCTGGGTTTTGTCTATTTCTCACATAGGCGTAGAAGGACAGTAAGTGCCTAGCAACAATATCCCGTCTAAGTACTTTGGGAGTGTCCTGGTGTAATGGAGTAATGACTGTGGTTGTGGTGGTTTTGCACAGACAGATGTAGGTTGGATCAGTGGGCTGAGTCACAAACTGTAGACTCACACTGTCCTGGTTCATTCTTGTTCATGTTAGGTCTATTTATAACTGTTTTCAGCATTAAATACGACAACTCTTATTGCCAAAGCAAAAGCAAAAAAATAACAGATTAGCTTTGGATGTAAACCACCTGTAAAAACATGACAAAGGGAGTTTACTCATGTAATAGAAAATTTAGCAGAGAGCAAATTATGTTTATATTTATTTAAGATGATAATGTTCTGTTTTTCTGAAACCACTACAGCAAGTAATAGTATGAATTCTTGTACTTTGATCATCTGTGCTTGATGAGAGATCACATGCTTTTTTGTGGTACCTTATTTTTTCACCTGTTGGAATAGTTGTTTTGGGAACTTATCCTTATCTGAGCTGAGGGTGGAAGGCCCCATTTTTAAAGTGGAATGCAGAATGCATTCAGAGGGAGTTTTGGTAAAAGTCCATAGTTGCCATGAGCTGTACTTCTGCTGTTATTGTAGGACTATTTTGTCTCCTTCGGCTCTGGAGGGAGATTTTTGAATCTATGAGAAAATGTCATTGATGATTTCATCAAGATTTACTAGAATTTGCTTTTGCAGGCAGAACAGTTCTCCCATAAAGGAGGAGTGTGGAATTTGAGAGATCAGGGTGTTTAGCAGCCAGACAAGTCTAAACAAAACTTTAAAGCAATTTCGTACCTGTGTTTTAAGTGGTGATACACAAATATTTTTTTTTTAATTTTAGAAATCCAATTTGTAGGTTGAATTATATGACAGACCTTTCAGACTTGGTTGCATCAGTTTTAACCACTTGTAATTTCCATCCATCCATCCATCCATCCATCCATCCATCCATCCATCCATCCATCCATCCATTTTCTAACTTTTATCTGGCCAGGTTACAGGGGTTGCAGTCTAGGCAGAAATGCCCAGAGATGCCCTTCCTCTCCCGAGCCACGTCCTTCAGCTCTTTTGGGGGTACACTGGTCTGTTCCCAAGCAGGCTGACAGACTTACTCTCCATGATGCCTGGATGTTTCTCAAAGATGTCCAACTGGGAAGAGTCCTCGGAGCAAGCCCAGGACATGCCAGTTCTTTAATCTGTTTTTATAGGTTTCCCAACTTTTTAGAAGTAAAATGTACTTTGAAAGATATTTTAAAATTAGAATCAGAATTAGAATACTTTATTAGTCCCAGGGGGAAATTGCATTGTGTTATAGATGCTCAGTTAGATATAGATGAATCTAAATTTGAAAGGTAAGAAAATTAAGATTAAAATGAATAAACAAATAAACCTGTCTGTATGGATTGCAATAAATTCAGCCTTAAATTACTTAAAATACTTAAATTCGGCCTGTAGCTCAGTGTTTTATGATGTTCAGTTTTTCTCTTTCTTTTTGCCTTTACAAATTCGTCTTGGATTCATGCAACATCCAAAGGGATAGAAACACAAGAAAAAGATCTATCAACTGATAGAGTCAGTTGTTTTGTGATTCTCTGGATGCTAAACCCGCTCAGACATGCAAGCTAATATATAATAGGAGTGTAGCTAGTTATGTAATAGGAAAGAAACACACATGGAAACTGTGTTTGAACTAATATGGGCATACATACACCTCTTTATTTGAGTCAAGACTCTATCCACAGTATTGAGCTTGCTGTCAAACAGCTGCTCTGTATGACTTGAAGTGTTGTTGAGGCACTGATTGATACACATAAAGAGCAGAAAGAATCCAGTGGCTTGAAAATTTTAATCGCATTTCATTTTTGGATTGCTTTCATGCAAAATTATCAGTTACATCATATCCACACCCAAACTCAGCATGTGTTTGTGTCTGGGTGTATGTCTGGATGTGTGTGCTTGTGTGATGGTGTATGGGTGTGGTGTTGCTGTAATCAAGCCAACATTAAACTGTGTACCAGGATACTGACTGCTGTTGGCCTTCTCACATTTATACTTTCTAATTGATTCAGAGTGTGATTTATGTAGCTCTCTGTACCCACATGTGCTTGCCTGCAGTTGGCTGTGTAAGCACACACACCCTAGTGAACACACACTCAGACAAAAAGCTGTGAGTAATTCATCTTTGGTGCACAAGGCCGTGTTGTATTGAGTATCTTCATGGTCCTTTTAGTGACACACTCATTCACATTTCCCAGAAGCATGTGAGTGTTTGTGTGTGTGTGTGTGTGTGTGTGTGTGTGGGGGGGGGTGTTAGATGATGAGCAGTGGACCGGTCAGCAGCGTGATGGATCCAGCGTCCCTGTGGAATGGTCACAGAGCAGACAGGAAATCTTCCTCACCTCAGAGGACTACTTCCCCATTTACTTTGTGGCACCAGGTAGACACACACGTTCATTCACACACACATTTGTTTTTTAGAAAGATTCTGGCTTTAAAATGAGGTGTGGCTTAACAAATACAACGCGCTGAGGAGGCCTGTTTACGTCGCTGCATTAACCCACAGTCTTCCAAACTATTCTCTTTCTCCCTTTATTTGGCTGCTCCTGTTAGCGAATCACCTGCCTCCATCTCACCCTGTCCTTTGATTCTTCTCCTTTCACACCATCCCGCTGCATGTCCTCTTTCACTGCATCCCTGAATCTTCTCTGTGGTCTTCCTCTTCTCCTCCTGCCTGGCAGCTCCATCTTCAACATCCTTTGTCCAATATAACCACTATCCCTCCTCTGAACATGTCCAAACCATCTCAGCCTGAGGTGTCCTCCTGATGGAATCATTTCTACTATGAAGCAAGTTTACCATACCCAGGATATCTTTCTGTTAGCTGGCTTCTCTTAACCTAACACTGGTGATCAGGATAAAGGGTCACATGAAGGTGGGTTGTTAGATTAGAGTTATTGCAGAACAACTGTGTGATCACTTGCAAAGGAATGGTTTATTTGAAGAGTTCATCATAGCACAGAAACCGCACTAGTGAAGGTTACTAATAATCTTCTTATAGCTTCTGACAGTGGACTCGTCTCTGTGCTTGTTCTCCTAGACCTCAGTGCAGCTTTTGATACAGTCGACCACAACATCTTACTACAGAGGCTAGAATACTCTGTTGGTATTAAAGGGAATGCATTACGCTGGTTTGAATCTTATTTATCTGACAGATTCCAATTTGTGTATGTAAATGAGGAGTATTCCTCACACACAAAAGTTACTCATAGAGTCCCACAGGGTTC
>VUQH01022433.1:0-13823 GCA_015106775.1 Etroplus canarensis | reverse complement strand
TATATCATTCAAGGAGGTTGTAAAAAAGAGAAAAAGAAAAATCAATAAACAAACTAAAACAAAAGAGGGCAAATCAAACTTTCAATGCCATTTATCAGCCAAGCTCTTGGTAGGCTAGTATTATAAAAGCAAGTGACCGAAAAGCATCATGCAGCATAAGAGATATGTTCACAAACTAGGCTTGGCAGTCTTCATACATAAATAATAGATATATTTTGTGAGATCTCTCTAAGAGCTATACCTTTTCTCATAAAATACAGCTCGTACCAGGTTTGTTTTGGACCCCATTAACAGGAATCCTGTCCAATTTCCAATTTAGTCATCTTTTGAAAAAGAAAACTACAGGAATTAAGGGAAAATTTAAGATGCTGTGACTGACTTATCTGATAAATAACATGTATATTGTCCTGATTTGGTTCTTAAGATTAAAATATTCTAACAACAAATTTCTTTGCCATATATCAGGGCATTTATTTATTCTGAAAGTTAGTGAAAGGAGTGGGTTAAAGCTGTTTCCTCAGAGAAAAAAGCTGCTTTGGAAACAAGCCTCACAATGAGAGTGCTACTGGGGCAGAAGAGAGTGCAGACACTTCAGAGGGTCCTATAGGAGACTGCAAAGCCTATCAAAAATGTATTAGTACCATTTTTGATAATTTTGGAGGAAAAATAAATCAAAAAATGGTTTTCTCCAATTTTTTTTTTGTTATTGCTTAAATCATAATTGTAATCATAATAATAGTGAGTAGAAAAAGAAAGGGTGAGAGGATCAGCCTTAGTGTTTAAACTGAGTCTCACCTGGAATGACAGAGATAGTTTTCAATGCTCGGAGAACTCTGAATGTTCTCAGCGCAGATACATTGCCCAGGTCCACAAACTCTGTTATATATCTGAAATAGGGGAAGGATCACACACAGAACAAACACGATGACAAAAACCACACACGCCAAGAGCACAACACCACTGAACCAGGAGGAAACGACGCCACTCACAGAGCCTGTTCACTGAGGAGAAGGGTGGAAGGTAAAAGAAAGACACACACACCTAACACCGACCCCGCCCCACTGCCCCCCGCCCCATCCTGTCTTACCTGGAATTACAGAAATAGTTTTCAATGCCCTCAACACCCTGAACGTGCGCAGAGCTGAGACATTGCCTAGGTTTACAAACTCTGTTATATACCTGCAGGATCAAACCACAGTTACAACAGCTTATTATTTACATGCAGACAGAGAGTGAAAAGCTCAATTCAGACACAGATGGGATTTTTGAGAGTCGTATAAACAATGAAATTTTGGGGGTATGTATTTGCTCATATGGAAATGTGTAAATGGTGATATTTAGCTACTAGGTGACTTGTAGTCACAGGGAAGATACTGGGCCTTAAATTGGATATTGCAGGCTCCTGACAACTAAGAAAGGAGACATAAATGAGAAGAGTTAGATGACAAGAGGGAGATGAATTGGATGAATGGGACTGCAGTGTGGGTGTTGTCAAGGAGGCCACAAGAGTGTCGGATGGAGATCTTCGATTCCCAAAGAGAAAGACCACAGAAATTTCAGCTCAAATGAGGAAACACCAAAGATAGGTTATCAGAAAAGAAAAAAATTACAAAGAAAAAAAGATTAGCACTAAAGCATCGGTTTCTTGACCCAACCCAAAATAGTATTTGTGAAAAATTTCATGTCTTATTCACTGAGAGTTTGATCAGAATCAAAATACTTACGCCATTGAAATGACCATGAAATCCAGCCAGTTCCATGGATCTCTTAGGAATGTAAACCCATCTATACAGAAGCCTCGCGCAGTGATCTTTACAAGAGACTCAAATGTATAAATTCCTGTGAATGTGTACCTGAAAAACAAACGCATTGACAGAATCAGTTCACCACATTGGATCAAAGCTCTCTCATTTCTAAGTCCCTACACCCTCATTAGCTGTTAAAACACCAAAGAAATGCCAAAGTTGGATACATTTAGAATGATAAAATCATATAAAGCTCTTCTATTCAGTATATCCATCCATCCATCCATTCAGCCAGCCAGCCATCATTTTTTTCTGCTCATCCACTTCGGGGTTGCAAGTGGTGCTGGAGCCTATCCCAGCTGTCATAGGGCAAAAGGCAAGGTACACACCCTGGTCAGGTCAGTCAATTATAGGGCCAACACAGAGAGACAGACAACCATTCATGCTCACATTCACGCCTAAAGTCAATTTAGAGTCATGAATTCAGCTACAGTTTCTTACAGAAGTATTCATATTCTCAAACGTTTCCACATTTTGTCACCTTACAACCATAAACGTAAATCTATTTTATTGGGATTTTATGTGATAGAACAACACAAAGTAGTGCATAATTGTGAAAATGATTCATGGTTTTCAACATTTGTACAAATAAAAATCCAGTGTTGCATGTATATGTATCCAGCCACTTTACTCTTGAAATGTACCTTTCGGCTGCTCCCATGTATTCTCCACCAAAGGGTCGCCACAGTGGATTAATCCGCACTGGTAATTTGGCAAAGGTTTTACACCAGATGCCGTTCCTGAAGCAACTCTCCATGGTGAGAGTGGCTTGTGTCCCAACTTGGAATTAAACCAGGGACCTTTCGCTTATAAGGCAAATGAGCAAACCACTATGCTACTCTTATACCCCTAAATAAAATCCAGTGTAATAAATTGCATTCAGAAATCACTTGACCACTTGAAAGAAGGTGCTCTGATCAGATAAGATCAAAATTGAACTTTTTGGCCTAAATGTAAAACAATATGTGTAACAGAAAACATATGAATATGGTTACTGTGCAGTAAACAAAATATTTTTTTAATCAGAGGGTTTGACGTGTCTTTATCTAAAAAATTCCTGCAAACCAACTTTAACATATTTAAATATGATTTTTTATATCAATTTGAAAATGTAGCTCTGTGACACAAATGTAATGCTAATAAAACACAAACTGTTACCAAACATTTATATAATTGTGCGAACATATTAAAAGGATACTTACTCTACTTGTTTTGACCACTCGGGAGGATCACTAAAGGTCATGAATATACAGTTGGTCAAAATAGTACACATAATGATCATGCTGAAAAGAGTAAGAAGGTTAAGGAAAACACAGGTGATAGAGGCAATCACAAACAACACAAACCCGAATGAAATATAAAAATATAAAAACTATATTATCTACAATAGGTAATGTGATTTCTATGCTCCAGTTAGCATAAACAGCCAGCAACGTGCAAAGGGTTAATGTCATAAAATAAACTCAAAGCACTTAACTGAAGGTAGTTAAGTGGGCACACTACCACAAAGTCCATTATTTTACTCATGAAATATTTAAATAGTTTATATTTGGGGGGAAATGCAAGACTATAATACATTATAAAGCTGCAAAACCTTCAGTGCTGAGAGCTCGACAATCAAAGAAAACAAGGAAAACCTCAGACATAGCTTCAGAGGTGTTCCGTGCAACTTCATGGGAGGAGATTGGGTAAATGTTTCTGTATCAGCATTGTATAGCAGTCATAGAGGCCAACACAGCACAATATCAACAAATTTAGATTTATCACAGTGAGAGGTGGAGAAATCAAAAATGCCACTCAAATAAATTCATGACATTTGAAACCATGTTAGTGTGTTTTTGCTTTATTTAATTTAGACATTGGACGGCCTATGTTTTTCTCCTAGTATGATGCCTAAAAGCTTGTCTCTGTTCATATCTTTTTAATGAGAATCTTCAATTCATGTCTCATTCAGTATCTATGCACGGATCTTTGAATATACAATGTGCATGTGCAGGCATCACTAACTCACAAGTTCTACTGCTGCATGCAGAGAGAGACACAGTGGGGATCACTGCCAAGCTGTGTGTTTTGTTGTATTGCAGAGGAAAACCTGGTGCTTAATTTTTAAATCAGATGCCAAAACAGTCATGTGTCACACAATACAGCTCCCACATGTCACTTGACTTTTGGAAATACTGGGCTGAACAAAATTCGTTTTCATTGTACTCACATTTGTTTTCATAATATATTTTTATTAATTGTTGGCATGTTCTTTGTCATCTATTTTATCATTTGTCTATTTTGTTCAGACATATTTTACAGAACTTTTAAATTTTATTAATTTTATGGAAGGGTGTAGCCTTATGTTTTAGTGCAGATCCGGATCACTTTCTCTAACACTGCTAGATGTATTGGCCTCAGTGCATTATCCTCAGTGGAGCATGCATTCTCCATGTTCCCTCAAACTGCAACATTAACTCAGTTCAGTACTCTTCTAGAGTTGTCTACTGCTGACTCTCTTGGGTTTTTTCCTGCTGTTGATCAAATATATGTTCTAACTGTTGCCAATGGACAGCTGGTGGATAGTTTCCACTAGTCAGCGATCAGTTTCACTATGTATTCAGTCAATTGACAGATTTGCCCAACACTGTGAATATAGCTTTGATCAGCTAAGAATTCCTCATAAAATAAATTTCCTTTTACCTCTTAACTTTTTGACAGCTCTTTAAACAAAGAAGGGTACAACCTTCAACTGTTCATTCTGGGTACTTAGATAAGGCACTAATAATGGGCTTACTGAGGAGGTCTAGCTTGGCTTACTGTTAAGGATGACTCATCATTTGTGCTAGCCTTTCCCTTCAGTGATAAAATGGCTACTGCATGGCATCCTGTATGCTCTTTCTCGACTGAAACATACAGCTCTAGTCACAGGAAACATCAATAGCCATATGAGCAGAAAGACAGGACATATCATGAATAATACACATAAACAGGAAACCTTTTAGTCTCTGCAGTTTAAACACTATTTCAAAGGATATGAATGTATCAAAATTTTAATAGCTATTCGCCTAACCAGATTAAAAGGACTTATGAAGTACAAGGCAGGTGTGGCACTAAAACGGAAGATTGTCTTCCCTTTATTTAGCACTATAAATGTCTGTGGAGAGAAAAAAAACACAGAGAGAGAGAGAGAGAGAGAGAGAGAGAGAGAGAGAGAGAGAAATAATCAGATCAGAGTTATATATAGAGAAAGAACAATAGCATACAATATTCAAATATTTACTGAAAGCAATATATGTGTCATATATACCATCCTATTTCATATACTTTAAAAACATTTTTTGCAACTCATACACATACAGTATGTAATTAATAAACGACTATGTGTATTTTCTAATGAAGTATTTTTAAAGAAGGTAAATAAAGTGAAAATTGCTGGCAGGATGTCGGTATGTTATCCCAATCTCTCAGTGCTGTACTGCCCACTGTAGCAGATTTAAGGGAAGGAAACGGGCAAAACCAAGAGGAGCTTGCAAGTCACTTTCTGTGGATAACCTCATAATTGTTTAAATAAAACATGGAGATTTGCATGAAACATTAATGGAACTGTGCATTTGCACAAGTGATATGGGCCCTTGTGCTTTTAACAAGGCATCCCTCACTACATTAAGCCCCAGCAGAGACACTGACAGTGGAGTCAGAAGGGAGGGACAGGAGAAGAGAGGAGGAGAAGCAGGACAGATGGGTGGGGAGATGCACAGTAAAACGCCTCATGGTGGTGGTGTCACATGACTGCATGTAATTTAGGCATTTTGAACAGAAATGCACATGCGAAAACTTAAGATCATAATAAAAACACCTCAAAAGAGCAAACAAAGAATGTTGCTATCCACAAAGAAGACGCAGTTTACCTTGATATCAATTTTACTAAACTCAAGAGAGAAGTCAGAGCAAACTGGCATGGTTTAAAATGAATGGACAGCCTTCGCCTCTTGTTACTATTGTAAGTCAGTGCAGCAGGGTCTCCCTCAATGTTAATACTGTCACCTGTACTACAACTCTTCCAATCAAGACAATGGTCAGATCTAATGACACCCTTGGAGATGTCCATGACATTTGTGTTAAACACAACTATCATGCACATATGCAGGGAACACATCCATAAGTGATAGAAAGAAATGCACAAACACACAAAGTGACATTTGCACACAAAGCAGCAGCACACAGCACAATGAGTAGCCAATATTGTCATCCTCACACACCACTGCTATATATGCAAGTCTTTTTTTGTAACGCATGACTAAAGTGCTGCAAAACTACTGAAAATTTCATAATCTAGAGCTGAGCAAAGAGGAGAGCAGCAAGGAAGACAAGCAGAAAATGAAGGAGATGGAGAGCAAGTGAAGCAGGCAGGCAGGCAGGCAGGCAGCAACTGTAGGTGCAGCAGGCTGAAGAGAAGCAGGGCACAGGGAGCCAGAACGGGGAAGCTGGGCAGAAGACGGAGAAGAGGAGGGGAGGGGGATGGGCAGGAGACAGAAAGAGAGCAGCTTCAACAGAGAAGCTGAAACCAGCAGGCAGGTCTGCAGCATCTGCATCCATGCAAGCAGGCACGTTTCTTTTGACCCTTGTGGTAAATGGAAAATAGCCTGAGAACCCCACATTCACAGAGATATCAATATAGCAATAGTATAGGGCCTTTCTTTGAGCTAACCTGCTCATGTATGACTTTTACCCTATTACTGACATTTTACACAGAAAAAATAACATTTTTTGTCTCGATCTAGAGGCACAGTGAAATGTTTCTTACACTATTATTAACATAGCTGTACGGTAAATCACTACAGTTTGTTAAAAGATATCTGCAAGGAATTATGATTGCAAATATTCATCTTTAGTAAATCAGAAAACAAATATGTAAATGCTGCCTTTTGTGTGACACACATCCACTGATGTGGTGGGACAAACTATTTATTTCCCTGATAGGGGTGATTTGATTGAAAAATATAAATGTAAGGTTTTAGAAAAGCTACATATTATTTTTGGTGAATCTTTTCCACATTTAAGTCTTCCTTAGCAAAACACATTTCAGTTATTTTGACTGCAGCAAGAAAGAAAACAAATGTGCTCATGCATCCTTGCACATGTTGTCCATTTCATCTCTGTCCTCACTTCATCTCTCCCTCCCTCCCTGTCTCTATGTCCCCTCCTTGAAATGTTTCATCGGCCTTGTACAGTGACGCTAATCTCGACCCGACCTAGCTCAGCTCAGCATGGCACAGCCCTGCTCCGGCCACCAACTAGGTGGGGAGTGCTGTTGCTGCGTCAACTAATCAGCCTCCCACCCTTCTGTCTCAGTTATGACACAATCTAAAAGAACAACAGTTTTAGATTTGTCATGACAATGAGCAACAGTCTTTCTTTACACTTATTCCCCCTCCTTCCTGCAAGGGTCCTATCCAGAACCGATCCAGGCCTGCCACCTCTCAGTGACTGACATACAGAGCAATGCTCTCCCATCAAGGTCACTACCTGATCTGATGTCACTTCTGCTTGAGCTGTCAGGTCTAAAGCAGAATCAGCTCCCTTTGGCATTAGAATGAGACTAGATTAGGGCCCATAATTAGATTTGCCTGAAGCCAAGGAGCAAAGATGAGAAGAAAAAGCCAAAAAGCACAAATAAGTGTGCATGACTCGCATGCGTCTGTGTCAGTAATATGGAATATTTGGCAAAAGAGAGGTAAGCTCCAAAAAATCCAAAGTTCCATATATCCCTGGACATATTTGCCACGTGTCATCTGAATCGTGTCTCCTCCTTGTGCGCTGGACTGGTGCGTTACATAACAGTCAGCGTGCACTGTGTAAAGACAGGGAAGTATAAAACAGAGACAGACGGAGAGGAACGCAGCGACTGATACTGTGCACCTAACAAACACACACACACACAAACACACACAATAGCTAAACAAATCTGTTCAGCTAATGATGATGACTAAACACAATATTGCCCTCTTGTTTTTTCAGGTAGGACTTGCTACATTTTAAGATACATGTGGATTGAGAGTTATACAACACTGCTGTCTAAATGTGCAGTAGTTTTAAATTAATATCTGATCGGAGGAGACCATTTTGAATAAAAATGCCAGTTTTGTTATATAATTTTTTTTGTTAAAAATAGACAACAAACAACGTTACCATGGTAGAAGGTTTAAGCCTTCACTGCTCAGTCCTGTTATAAGCACACCAGCTTTAAACTCACCACACTACAACTTGCATCTCCATTAATGTTTTGGGAAAGCACAGCCATTTTATGATAAATTATTCTTGCATTTTTACAAATAAAAATCTAGAACTCTCTCAGAATAAACAAGCATCTGTTGCTCAGATTTTCCAAATAGAGTATAGGTTTCTTTGAGGTGTTCAACTCTCATGAGTCCTTATTTTTCCCTTTTTCAATAATAGTAAGTAATGTCTTCTGTTCGTTAATATCAGAGGCTGATTTGTACTACAAAAACTGACATATGAAACAAATACAGTCTCCAACAGTTGAGGGTATCAGGTAAACATGGTGGTGATAGTCAAAGACTGTCAAGGTCACCTGGTTGTCCTCACACTGAGCATCAGACATGACAGAAACCCCAGAGAGACACGTGTCTCCTCTAAGACAACCAGCATCCTCTCAGCCTGCTGCTGCTTCGCTCTCCTGCCACAGATTAATTTTTCAACAATTAAGAAAGTCTGTCATGTGGAACAACAGCCTTTCAACAGGACCTGCTTCTGACCTTTTCCCCAAAGCCCTGTGAGCACATTGGAGATACAGCAACTGCCCACTCAAAAGCTTGAGAGCTTGACTTCAACACTCCCCAAAGGTCTTCATGGATTTAGACATAATTACCTCCTGCAACCTAATTATAAAATTAAAATAACTACAAACACAGCACCCCTGAAAGTCAAATGTCAAAAACCACACAATGACTCTGCTTTGTTTGCTTAACTTCTGGTCATAACTTATGACTTACCTCAACATCATGAAACTGCTGTCTAAAATATTATACGTTTGAGTTCATTTGATGTACTACAACAGTGGAAGGAAAAACAACAGAAGTATGACGCACACTGATCAATCAGGTTCAAAATTACAACCTCTTTTTACAACTCTATTCAATAATCCATTAAAGCTACCTTTATTCCTATTAAACACATCAATTACCTTAAGTTAAGGTTAAATTAATCACCTGAGGCTTAAAATGTTCTAACAAATGTGATACTTTTACAGATAACTCAGAAGCGTTGGCTTTTAATCAAATGAGTTCACCTGAATCTCAGAGATGATTATTATAACAAAAAAATTGTTTAAATAGAATATAAACACAAATCAGGCAATGCACAAGAACTGAAAAGCAACAGTAATGTCATGTAATGATGTCAAATTTTTAACTGCTAAGTGCAATATTTAGGGTTTTACTACAATATACAGTCAAATAAATTTTGGAAGCCTGAGAGCAAGGGACAAATACATAAAGTAGTGCAGTGTATTAATACCTGCAGCAAAAAGAATGGGCTACTTTGTTTCAGAATATAGC
Organism: Etroplus canarensis; assembly: GCA_015106775.1. Classification (NCBI taxonomy): domain Eukaryota; kingdom Metazoa; phylum Chordata; class Actinopteri; order Cichliformes; family Cichlidae; genus Etroplus; species Etroplus canarensis. The sequence continues at coordinate 4,456 of VUQH01022433.1, read as the reverse complement.
CAGCCTTGACTTATATAAATATAAACTTTATTTTATATTGAATCTGTTGTTTCCTTTGACAAAAGAAACTAAGATCTGAAATGTTAACAAAACTGCCATACACGAACATATTAAAATCAGGAACTGTTTCATCAAAGCATTCAGCCAGATGTTTCTTTCTAGTTTCAGACACTCCTGACACATTTTGGTCAAGAAGTATTGAGCCTTAATACCCTGCACTAATCAGAAACATCCTTTATTTTGAACAATCCTTGAAGAGTTAAGTCTATAACATCATTATGTGTGCGTGTTCAGAACAATGGGGTCTTTGTAAACTCACTTTTTGAGTATTCAGGTAGTATGGGTCCAGATCCTCCAGTGGTACCGCCACCATTCCTGGAGGGATGTCCCCATAGATGTAGGGCAGGCTCTTCCCAGCCTCCAGGTCACTGTTGGGTTTGGGCTTGTTCTCATCATCGTCGTCACGGTAGCTGCTGTCCTGCTTGGGTGGCTTTTTGTTCTTCTCCTCTTTGATGCGCTGCTCAAGGACCACCAAAGATTCCACAGTAAACTTCTTGAAGCTGTCAGGTCCTGGCGGTGCAAGAAGGGGTGCAGCCATGTTTTCATCCTGCAGCTACTTGGTCTTTAGGTTTGTACCTTCCACAGCAGCAGCTCTGCAGGAGGCAGGAGAAAAAAAATTACAGCATGAAATGAAGCACAATAGAAATTATGGCCTGAAAGTTAAATACTTGACACAATACTAACTTGCAATGTTCATTTTAACAATCTGCAGAGTGTCCCCTTACAAATGATACAAAAAAGAAACAGAAGCCGGTTGAGACAAAAAAGGCAATAAATAAAAGCACACAAGCAGACTAGAACCAATGACTCACCACAGCAGCATGGTGTTGTGCAACATATTTTGTGCACACAGGTATATTTTTAAAAAATAAGAAAATTACAACTCAAAACTTGAATGTTAAGATAAGAAATAAGAAAAAATAGCGCTTGTTATTGTAATAATGTTACCATTTTTTATAAGCGATCTCCCTCTGTTTGATTTATCTCCATTAAAGAAGTAAGCTGAAGAGAACCATTAACAAAATTTTGTTAAATGATCCTCTGAAGGAGCAGGTACAGTGACATATTTAAATAAAGAAAATAGCTTAAGATTAGGCTGAGGTGATGGTCATTGGACTAAAGCATGTTAAAGCATACCAAATTAGGCATTTTCTTATCAGGACTCTCATCTATTACAAACACGTTAAAGACTTGTTATTTATATTTTATGAAAGGAAGAAATATCTTTTAATATGTAGTTGTTTTATAATATCCATATGCATTCAGTGCATTTTTATATAAAAAAGCTGTATATTTGGTCAGTTCCAAAACTTTTCCAACATAGAATTCCAAATGACTAATACATGCTTAAGCTGATGAATATGACAGTTTGTTTTACAATGTTCAGAACATGTTATATTGCAATTTGTCATACTGCCATGTTCCTTGAGTTGTACTTTTGCATTGGTTAAATGCATTTGCTATTTCATGTTTCTTTGGATTTTACACAGGTTACAAACAAAAACAAAATAATCTATATTTTCAAGAAGTTTTTTCGTTATTGTTTTATTTTCAGTAATTGAGAGAAAGTTACATCTGCATTAAACCCATGACAACAAAGACTGACTGACAACAAATTTAACAAAGATCATCCTACACCTGATGATCTTGTAGACAGAAACCCTGCACATTTACAATAATGGCTGCATGGCTCAGTAAAGGCTTTCTCCAAAATACATGTGAAGAAGGTAACATGAGAAGTGTTCAAGCTGAAGGAATGGGAGGCAGTGCTTATAGAAAAGAAGAAGGAGCTTAAAATAGAGTTTAGTTCAGCCAGATGTGAAAATTTAATGAAATCATTTGATTTAGAGGCTTCCTCAAACATCGTCTGTCCATCCATTGTTACACAAAAACCTTTCATTTCCAGAATAGAAAGGTGGCTGCAGCCTGAACAGGACAATCAGCCATATTTGATTCACCGGGCCCGTCACTTCCCTGCCTCCCTCTTACATAACACTAATTAAAATGCTCGACGCGCAAAGCTGATAGCACACAGGAAAGACTCCTCTCTATCTGTCCCGACATGAGGTGGAAAAACCAGTGAAAACACGAAGCATGTGAGGCGAGACGTCTGTTTTAAAATGGACCCCAGAACCTCGCAGCCTTCTGCTGCTCCGCTGGCGCTGTCCGCTTCAGCACCACCGCACGAGCTCATAGTCAAACACGTGCGCGCGCGCGTGAATGCTTATTTTAAAAAAAAGCGGGGGGGGCACAACCGTTTTTCTTTTCTCGACACCTTCAGGCCTGCTGTTTATCCTTCAAATCTCCTCAGTTATTAAGTCATGGTGCCAACACTCGTCTTGAGTCAGTCTTGTGGGTTGCACCCTGCTTTACATCGAGGCTTGGCAACGGCACCAGCTTCACAGAAAGCAAGAACATTCTGGCATGTTCTCGGTCCGAGGCAGAAGGAAATGGAAAGTTGTTTACTAAAGATGTTAAATAGAGGGGCCCCTGCTTTCCTTATATATTTCAATGCTCGGCCTCACAGAGAAGCTGGAGGGTCATACTGCGCAGAGAAGTGGCCCGCTACAGCCAAACTGGCCAAAGCAGTATTGGTGCAGTGGGGAGGTTTATATGTTATAATTGTCACGCTGAGGGAAGCGCAACCGTGGATCAAAGTCACGAGTGTGATGTCGACGTGAAATAATAAATCGGTACAATATGTCTTCTCTGTAAATCAGCAAACACATTTTTTTCTGAGATATTCGGTGCGCTTTTGCGCGCTGTCTTCAAAGATCTGCACCACACCCGTGAAGCCATGTCGGCTGCCAAATCAATAAGGACACTCTATCTGTGCACGAAATAGCCCAGGATATGAAGCTAAAAGCAACACACAGTCCACAGCATGATGTTGGGCTGCTGTCACGCCAAAATCACCTGGAGGAATGTAAATGTCTAATCTGTCGATGATGGAAAGAAGATCAGGCTACTCACATCAATCCTTTCTTGAAGACTTGTGGGGTTTTAAGTGCATCATCGTGTAGTCTGGAGGATTTTTTTAAATCAAGCCCAAATGTGAGAGGAAAGAAAAATCCTAAGTTTTGTCTTCAGAGAAGTCAGACGGCGCCCTGCCTGAAGCCTCACCTATGAGACATTTTCTCCCCCCTATTTTTTCATCGATGCCTCCGTTACTCGACGAAATGGCAACTCTGATAAATTCCTTGAGGTCGACACCAGCTAGCTGTTAAATATACCCCCCCCCCTTGCTCTGGTCAAGCAAATAGATGCCCAACAAGCGCAGACACCTTCTTCCATCGCGCTCCAAAGGAAAGAGGAAAAAAAGAAGATGCGGGGCAGTGTGCAGCTCTGCGACATTTAGGCTACGCAAGAATAGCCTACCAATGGAGAGAAAATCTGCCCCTCACCTACCAACACATGCCAGGCTTTCCCCACACGCTTATAAACGGAGGATACTCACTTTAAAAGCGTTACAATGAATCCGGAGAGCCGCTGCAGGACTGCAGATGTGGGAAAGGTTGGGGAGAAACTGCGGTTGTCGCCATATTGTTGCTGCTACCTTCCCCCTCAGAGCGAGCGGTTTCCCTGCATAATTGATGACTCTCAGCAGAATGTAAGGGAGTGTCGGCAAGTGCGTTTCGTGAAACAGTAAAGGTCATTTAGGCCCGCAGCCTCCAAAACCCGGTGGGCGCCTCACAAAAAAAAACACGCTCAGGGATCCATGGTGAGATTGTGCGCAGAAAAACACGCTCAAGATTTCTCCTGACAACACGCATTGGCTCACTGTGTGTGTGTGTGTGCGTGCATTGTGCAGTGTGGTGAAATGTGTGTAGGCATTCACACAGAGACGGCTTCAAAGGGGCCACTGCACGTCTGAGATGTAGAAAGAAAATATTACTGTTATAGTTTGTTCAGAGGCAGCAGTGTGGCTCTGTGTTTGAAGAGGACATTTACGCCCTCACAAAATCATTTTTGTTCCTTGTGTTAAATGTAAGTTGGATATAGGTGTGTTATGAGCATGCTTATTGTCATATACTGGTAATTTTTTTTTAAACTGAGCATCTCATCTCTAACCCAAACCAGCCACAGGGGCCCACAAGTCAGTGTACTCCTAGTGCCGGTTCCAAGCCCGGGTAAATGGTGAGGGTTGCGTCAGGAAGGGCATCCGGCGTAAAAACTTTGCCAAATCAAATATGCAGATTCATAACATGACTTCCATACTGGATCGGTCGCGGCCCGGGTTAACAATGACCGCCTCCGGTGCCATTAGTCAACAGGGTGCCGGTGGAAACTATGCTACTGTTGGCCGAAGACCAAGGAGGGGGAGAGGGGGGAAAGCGTGTTAGGAGGCAGAGAGAGAGAAGGAAAGGTAGGAGGGTGGAGGTGAGAGTAGGGACTT
>VUQH01022432.1:3806-29505 GCA_015106775.1 Etroplus canarensis | reverse complement strand
CTCATACAATTCTACAGTTCCTCTCTTGGCACCCTATCATATGCTTTCTCAAGATCCACAAGGACACAGTGCAACTCCTTCTAACCTTCTCTATACTTCTCCATCAACACTCTCAACTTGAAGTAATCGTAACTTGAAGTAATCATTTCCTGTATAAATTTATTTATACAGGCCCACTCTTCTTTACAACATTGCATCAGCTCATTGAGGTTTGTGGGCATTCGTTTATTCACAGCTCTCTTGAGGTCCCCCCACAGCATTTCATTTGGGTTAAGGTAAGACAACTCCTCAACACTTAACAACACCTTGATTTGAAGTGCCCAGTGGCTGCAGAACAAGCCCAATTCATCACCCCACTACCACCATGCTTGACAGTTAATATGAGGTGTTTGTGCTGATATGCTGTATTTGTTATGGTCCGTCTTTAGTTTGGTTTTTGTGTATGTTTTGAGTTCTGTTTGTTCCATTTTTGCCCCATGCCCGACCTGTTTCCTTTGTTAGTGGTCTCCGTCTCTGTCTGCGTCTTGTCTTGTCCCATTTTGGTAATCCGTCCAGCCCCTGTTTTGTTCCCCCCTGTCTCAGTGTGTTTAGTTACGCCTCTGTCCTCTTTGTCATTCTTTCATTGGTTGTTTTGTGTATTTAAGCATCGTCCTCTGTGTTGTTCGTTGTCGCGTCGTACTTGTCGTTGTTCCCCCTTGTGCCACCCTTCATGTCTCCAGGTTATCACGCTTCACGTTTTTGGATTTATGTTCTTGGACTTTGTTGTCATTATTTGGATTATTAAAGCCTTTTTCCACATCACGTCGGCTCAGCGGCCCTGCAATTGGGTCCACACCACACCCCCGGCATGCCTCGCCATGACAGTATTTGGTTTATACCAAACATGGTAATATGAATTATGGCCAAACATTTCCACTCTGGTCTTATCTTTCAAAAGTCATGACTTTCTAAACAGTGCTGCCATGTCCTTTTTAGAGAGAAGAGGCTTTGTCTGAGTAACCCTTTCAAACAAGCCTTACTTGTTCAGTTTTTTCTAATTTTACTGTCATGAACTTTAACATTTAACATACTGTAGAGTTTGAGGTGTAGCTCTTGAGACTTTCTCTGAACATTGCACAGTCTGACCCTAGGATGAATTTACTGAGACATGCTCTCTTGGGAAGATTTTGGTATTCTGTTACCACACACCTGAGTGCTCCAGACCAGCAAATTGGCAAAATTCCTGCTTTTATAGAGGTGGTCACACCTGCTGATGATCAAGTGATCAAGTGCATTTGATTAGCAGCACCTGGCAGCTACTTATCCTCTTAATACCTGTGAAAGCAGTGACGGCACGCTTTTTTCCACAGGACAGCACAGAGCCCTGCAAAATCTTTTTTTCTCCACTGCATATCTTTGTGCCATTGCACATCTCACTATAACATTGTACTACAACAACACAACAGCAACCACTGACTAACATATTATGCAAAGTCGGAACGTAACAAATATATAAAAACTGACTGTAGTGTATGTTTTAGCATGACACACCACCTATGAGTAATGATTTTCTGCAGCTCAAAGGAACATTTGTTTTCTTCATAACCAAAAATTTGCTTAGGTAATTTGATACAAATTAATTACATAAGAAGAACAACAGCTATACAAGAAACTACAAAATGAAAAAGTGCAAAACACTGACATAATATTTTTGACATCCCTCAATCAAACTAATATAAATGAGATGGCTACTGTTCTTAAGGGTAGTACCAGTGACAGTTATAGATTGTTTTATCAATCACTAGTGTGTTACTAATTTTCTTACACAGACTTTACACAGTGTCAAACTTTGCTTGAAATAAACTGCTTTTGAGATTTCCACCAAAATGAGAAGGCGTCCATGTAACAATAAGACTGTGAGGTGTCCTGTTTTTGAGTGATTAATTCCTGGCGGTTCCTCCCTGTGGGTGTCAGGTGAGTGATAGCAAGTAGAATGTAATGTAATGCGTGCACTGATGTGAGACCTTTCCATTCCAGCAACAATGATGAAACCAAACCTCCAACAAATCCAAATGAAGCCAGCATGTTGATGGCAATAGAGGGAACTCAGGCAATTTGCAAGTGGTTCTAAATTGTTTTTCTTGCTGTATAAAAATAATTTAAGTACAAGTCATCACATAATGCAAGGACTCAGTTTGAGGCTCTTTCCTATGATTCTCGTTCTCTCACTGTCTGTATTATTATAGGATGTGAAGCTTTATGGAAATGGCATCTAAAATTGGTATTCTGCCTCATTTTCAAAAAAGTTGGGATATTTTGTAAAATATAAATAAAGACAGATTCCAGTGATTTGCAAATCATTTGCAGTTTGTCAAAGTGAAACTAGTACAAAGACAACAGCAAATGTAAAAACTCATTTAAATCAACATGCTACAGAATAGCTGGGGCAAGGACAACAAATGACTGGAAAGATTGTGCAATGATATAGTGATACAGGATGAGACGTTTTAAATCTAATTAGCTTAATTGGTAACATGACTGAGAAAAACATCATCCCTGAGTCTGTCAGTAGTAAAAACTCCTCTCTGTGTATGAACAAATAGTTTAACAGTTTTAGACTGGTTCTCAAAGCAAAAAATGCCATGAATTTGGAAAATTAATCATCTACAATGAGCTTCATTGTATAATTGAAAAATTAAGAGACTCCAGAGAAATCTCTTTACAATAGCAATGCCGAAATTATATTGAATCACTGCTGTTATTGGGAACCATTCTAAAAAGCCATCGTCAGTGAGCATATTTTGTCCCTGCATCCACAAATTCAAGTTAAACCTCTTCTATGTGAAGAGAAACATATATAACGAGCCAGAAGCCTGCTGCCTTAGCTGTGTCCTGGGTCATTTGAGATGGACTGAAGCTTAGTGGAAAGCTATCTTGAAGTCTGACAACTCATAAATGCCACATTCTCCTTATATACCACAACATAAATCATCAATAATGGTATGAGGGTGCATTACTGCCCCTGTAAAGGCATTAATGATGCTGAAACAGTTTAAGAATAATAATCCCTGACATCCACTGTTTTTCAGGGAATGGTTTGGCTTGTGTAGTTTTAAGTTACGCAAGCTTGGGTAGCAGTCTACATCTATAGACTCGTGTGTCCAACAAACACAACTACATGCTAATTTGTGCTAAGTACCATATAAATAAAACAATAGACGTTCACTCATGAAATTCAAAGCACAGGCTTTTTGGACAGGCTGTTAAAATAGTACAATTAACTGCACACCATGCCTTATTATTACTATTATTATTATTGGCTTTCATTTATTTGTGAGACATAAACCAACAGAACTCCAGTGCACTACTATAGGCTCAGTTAATCGTGGGAGTTCCCCCAGCAGACTGAGTCTATGGCAACACAAACTAAAGGATGGCTCAGGGTCTCCTGATCAGCCCTAACTATAGTCTTTATCTAAAAGAACAGTTTTAAGCCTAAAGTAGAGAGGATGTCTGTTTCCCAAATACAAACTGGGAGTTGGTTCCACAGGAGAGAAGCTTGATAGCTGAAGGCTCTGCCTCCCAGTCTACTTTTAGATATTCTAGGAACCACAAGTAATGCAATCTGAGAGCAAGTGCTCCATTGAGATAATTTCATGATGTCCTAGACACAGCTAAACAATGATGGAGGGAGAGGCAGGTAAAAAGCCACTTAAATAAGTCTTCCCACTTTTAATTGGCTGCTTCTTCTTAATTAATTTAATCAGGGTCAGGAAAAGATTAAACAAATGCCAAAGAGACGATACCTTTTTCAACTGAAAAGGTTGCAAGATGCCCATTCATTAATCTTCCTTGCATGATACTTCTGAAGTGAGTTTCAGACATTTAAGAGTACACCTTCCAAATTTTAGCAAAGGTCTGTTTGCACTGCTTTCAAGGCTAGAGCCTAGAAGATGTTCCAGACTGGTCACAGCAAGCGATTCAGAGCGTATCGCATAACTTGAAACTTTAACGCTTTAAAGATGTTTTTTTACTCCAGGTAAAACTCATTTTTTGAGGAGAATAATAAATTGTCTTTTAATTCATTTATCATTCATTTATCTCCAGTGTTGCAGGTGTTGTACTGTAATTTCTTGCATAACTGTTTCAACTTTCTAATATAAGCAATTATAGAGCATGTGAATGTTTTAGCCAGAGTTTGCAGTACGGATTCTATGGCTTATTTTATATTGCAGCTCACATCATTCAGTGTAATAGGTCTGTCAGTGAGATTTGACACTTGGACAGAAAAGTAGTGAATCCATCAGTTCACCCAGGCCTGCACCAGAGAGTATGAAGCACTGCATTGTGAAGGGGGGCGAAGGAGAAATGTGTAATAGTGGTGAAAGTACATTTCTGTTTCTTAAAAGCTCCAAGTTGCTTTACTCACTTTCTTACCCTGTGATTGTGCCAGCTCGATGAAGTGGATCTGCCCTGAGATGACATGGAGCAAATCTTAGCACCAGTGCCATCAGGCCATCCCAAGTCGGAGAAGTGTCACAATTACGCAGCCCCTTATGTCACAAGCTATCAGTCGTTATGTAAAACCATTTTGCCTTTGGGGAGAATTTTTTACCTTATACAAATTTCTCAGTCCACGACAGGCTAAGGCTAACATGACTCTACACATGGGCGTATTTGAATGTGTGCATGGACTTAAATGGTGTCTGTATTTCTTTTTGAGTTGGTAAATGATCATAGCATCATGTTACACATCCAACTGATACATTTTGGGAAAGACATGTGGCAGCATATCCTGTCTCGCCAATTCTGCCCTGGTGTCACAATGGGCCTAGAGACTGCTGTCACTTTTTATATGTCACCACCTAAATCAGAACATGATGATCCTTCACACTGATGTCCCCCTACTTTACTTGCTACCAACCCTACAGCTACTCCACACGCCCTATAAAAAGTGTATCATGTAAAATACAAGTGTTATATCTTTGTCTTTATTCATTTGTCCACTCCTGCTAACGTAACCTGCTGCACTACAGGTGTCCAAACATTGTACCTAGTTCTCAAACCAGTCTTCAGCGAACAGCAATTTGTTTTTTAATCATTGTGATTTTAATGTTAGTATTTCAAAAACGGCGTTTCCTAGCTGACTCATCTTAAAAGGAGAAAAAAAAAGTCAAAGAAAGACAGATCGGGCAAACGATCATACAGAATCCTGGGAGAACTGAGGCTGAAACTTAACTTTATTTGGTACTCATATAATGTAATTCTTTGGTTTAGCAGTGGTGAGTTGGAACCACAGTGTCAGACTGGAGTCTGTGTGAACAGTGTATGCAGTCACATACAAAAGAGCCTTGCATTCAGTTGACTACCGTAATATTTTTTCCACATACCCTCACTTTCAGGCACACTGGCATGCATATCGCACCTGCATGGTATTGCATTTTTACTTCATTTGTAATGAAGATACTCTGGAAGCAGAAGACGACTACATTAAATGGTAGCAGTGTGTGCAGTAGAGGGGAAAAAATGAGATTTAGCCATAAGCCCTTTCACTGTATCAAATTTACCGGCCCTTGTAGATCGCTTGTCAAGAGAGCTTAGTTCTGATCCCAGATATTAAATTGCATTTTTGTTCAGAGCACATGTATAATATGGTTATTGTTGAATGAGGATATTGATATGCAAATAAGAGAAAATGGCATTTTGGCAAAGGGAGAGACAATCTCAGAGCTCATTTTTGGGCATCTGTAGAGACTCATGTATATTTATAACTGGACTTTACCTTCTCAAGTGCTGTGATGTGAGCTGAAAGCATGACCATTCACTTTTCATGAGTGCAGACTAGTGTGCAGACTTTGCAGGCCATGGTAAAGGTGTTATTTTCAGTGGTATTAGAAGTCTGGTTAGTGACACACAAAAATCTTGTGAGTTATATTATGCCTCCATGGAGGCATTTTGTTTTTGGGTTGTCCATCCATTACAACTGTTGCTACCCCCACAGGAGCTGACTTGTTCACTGAACATTTACCAAATTTTGTGTTGTTAATATCTGTGATTGCTAGGGAATCTGATAATATTTTTGTGATTGTCGGTCAAATATCACAGTCACATGTTGTCAATTAAAATATCATTGCCACCACACGAGCTGACTGGACACATGGAACCTTGTCAATGCTTGTATTTTTAACCGCCATGATGGATAAAAGAACTGATGACATATTTTGAAGTCTGTTCATCCATCCATCTGTCCATTACAAACTGTACCAACACAGGAACTGACTTGTTTGCTGGATCATTTCCAAACTTTGTGTGGTTAAGACCAATGATGGATAGAAAATCTGATAGCATTTACAAGATTGTGGGGCCAAGGGTTGAGGTCACAAAGGGTCAGATTTAAGGTGAAGGTATACTGGCTGTGCTCTAGACATTTAATATTTTTTGTTATTCCTGGCAAGATGGCAAGAGCATTAGATGAGGGATGCCATAAACACTTGAATATTTAGGTGTCAAGTATCAAAATGAATCATGACTGAACATTTACTTATTTATAACTAACAGGAGGATTACACCATGTGTGTCCCCTTCAAGACATTTTAGCTTGACATGATGCCATTCCAGAACGATCAGGAATACATTTTGCCTAATTAAGTCAAAACGAATGTTTCAGCCCTTCAAAAATGGATATTTGGCACTGATACAAGAATTACCAGTGACTCCTTAAAGCCAATAGCCAGAAATCACAGGAGGGATGAGGGGGAGGATGCTTCCTCATCTTCCTCCCCTCTAGCCCTTGGAGCTTTATTGTTCCCAGGGAATCATGTGGAGGTGTCTGCGTCCTATGATGTGCCAAATCTTACTTTTTTCCTTCCTCTGGCTACAGATTCATTGTTATTCTCTGTATGCACAAATGGCAGAAAGCATGCGTGACTTGCTGTAATGCAGGGAAGGGAAAGAGTTTTTGTTTGCAGAGTACACAGGAGGTAGGCAAAGTGAGCCTTCTAAATGTGACACTATGGGACCTTCCAGGCACAGACAGACAAAAAAGGAACATCCACATGGATGCACATGCAAAACCATGAACACACAGTGGTTCAACACAGGCTAAAAAAATTCATTATACACAATTTCTCTTCCTGTCTTACATGCATTTCAGTGCACATTCACATCGCAAAGGGCTGTTTGTTTACCAATTCACATAGGGTTAATTAAATTGAGTGGAATTATAGCAACCCAGAATAATGAATCATTAAGTGTAAGCCAAAGTGACTTACATCTTGCAGTGTTGTGCACTCACTTTTTACATTAGCAGCCTCTTACAAGCCGTCAGACAGCAGGACCACCATCTTTCATCTCCAAACAGAGAGGACACCAACAGAGTTGGCTGAAGGGGGAGGGGAGTTATCAGGATGCTGAAAGCAGTTGAAGGAAATGAGAAAGAGGCTAGACTCTGGAGATGTATTTCTAGGAGAAATTTTGTCATACAAAAAGAGGGATGTGCAATGCAAAGAAAGATGTGTAAAAGAAATGAAATAGGATTTAGGAGTTGAGGGTGTAGATACATGAGCGAGAACGTAGTTAAGAAGCAATGATTCATTTGTGCTGCAGTATACCAACTGCCAGCAATAGTGGCTGCTGTATTGGCCTCAGTAAGCATGTCTGACAGCTATCCACTTATAGCCTCATGTCAGACATAATTGTTTGCTTGTTACACTCTGTTTCTTTCTTTGGTCTGACATTGCTTCTACTGGAATCTGGGCAGCCATTGGCTAGTGCTGACCAGAGAGCCCTCTGAGAGGCACTAGTGGTTATTTTTATTTTTATTTTTATTTATTTATTTTTTTGTGGTTTAAGGATGTCCTGATCTATCATCTGGTCATTTTTTATGGATGTAGATAATTTAAAAAATTAATTAAAAGCTAAATTGACATCAGAAAATAGCTAATAGTCTTAAGATTCAGTTTTTGAAAATGGAGTTCTCCTTTTGCTCTCCAGAAGAACTGTTAACCTACTTGCATGCTCTTTTGTGATTGGTCATAGGATTCATGTGGGATTTATGGTACGGCACACATGTCTGTCTGCGTTGGTATTCGCCTACATGGAGCCAATGTAGAGGGAAATGCAACCAATGCATACACGCAGATGTGCAGTCCTCCAAAAAGCCGGCTATGCGCAGTTTGACTCAGATGACGCAACACATAGGTTGAATGCTGATAGGTTGAAAAGTAGTCTGGGACAGGCTGGGAGTAATGACTGAGTTCCCAATTAATTCAGTTCAGTTCAGTTTTATTTATATAGCACCACTTCACAACAAAAGTCATCTTAAGGCGCTTTACACTGTAAGATAAAGACCCTTCACTATTAAAGAGAAAAGAGAGAGAATCCTAAAAAGACATGATTAAAATCAGCACAAAAAGCACAGAGAGTCTGCAGTGGATACTTTAAATTGTTTTTAACACTCGTTTTCACTTCAGCTCTTTGGTTGTTATAACTCCAATCTTTGCTGTGGCTGTCTGAAGGACCAACTATAGCAAACAAGGGTAGCCCACAGACTGGTAATTTGTGACACTGCCCCCTGAAGACAGTAAACAGCTACAACATGTAGACAACCTGTCTAAAGCTCCCTCTGTGCTGCCAACATGCTCCCAACGCAGTACCTTAAATGAACCTTCAGACTGCAAGCTGACTACGTATATTAATTAGAATTCTTTTGGTACCAAAATACCCTTGCCTACAGATCCTGCATATTCTTGCACAGATATGTGTTAATAGAGATTAACTCAACTCAAAAATGTCTACCTGAATCTAGCCTTAATTTTATGTTGACACTGATACATAGCCATACAAGCATAGTAAGTTTGCTGGGAGTTTAAAAGTAGACTGCATTAAAAACCATTAATCCTATTCCTATGGCAATAATAGGCTAATTGTTATTTGGACCAACTTTTTTCAAACCAAGGCACTGCTGTTTCATGTCACAATGCCAGACAAATTAGTAAACTTGGTGCAGGTTATAGGTTCAAAGACGTGAGGCTTGGTAGATTTACTGCGTAGTGCAGGGTCTCAGCCACACAGTTCTTTAATCAGCCAAAAAGTTGCAACCTGCAGGACCACTGTACCTCATCCAACACATTTACAGAACTCCTCTCTTTGCCAAAATCTACAAAGTGGCTGAGGGTAATTACCAGGCCATGCCCTTGTTTCACTCATTACTGAGTGAGAAGAGTGTTTAAAAAGGAATAGTGGAAGGAACAAACAACTAATTATGCATAACACAGTTGTAGCTGTGAGAGAACTTGAATTTCTTAGTTTTTAGCAATTATATCAATAGCAATTTCACTATTTAGTTTTAATAATTTTGTATTATTATTAAAACTGGTTTATTCATAAATGTTTTGTCTATAAACTTTTGGGCCATGACTTTTTTTTTTCTTTTTTTGTAATTTTCTTTCTGTACCACCGTAATGGATTTTAAAACAGTCAACATGTGATTAAAGTGCAGACTTTCATCTTTAATTTAAGGGGATTAACAAAAGAATTGCATTAACTGTGTAGAAATTACAGCCTTTTTTATACATAATCTCCAATTTTCAAAGGCTCAAAAGTAATTGTGCAATTGACTGACAAGCAGTTTTATGGCTAGGTGAGGCCTGTTGCCTGTTAGTTAATGAGCAATTATTATTAGTACCCGGTGTTGGTTACACATGTTGAGCTTATATTTGGTAGCTGTTCACTGGACCTCAACATGTGGTCCAAAGAGATGTTGATTCAAGTGAAGGAGCCCACCGTTGCCCTGAAAACCAAAAGAAACTTATCAGAAAGATAGCAGTATCATTAATAAAGTCTACAATCAAGAGACACCTTATGAATGTAAATACAAAGGGGTTACAACAAGATGCAAACTGCTGGTTACATTTAAGAAGAGGAAGGCCAGATTAGACTTGGCTAGAAAAGATCTAAAAGAGCTGTGGACAGATGAAACCAGTATCCACTGTACCAGAGTGATGGGAACAAAGAAGCTTTGGGAAGGAAAGGAACAGCTCATGATCCACATCTGTCAAACATGGTGGAAGCAATTTTATAGCATGGGCACGTAGAGTTGCCAATGGAACCGGGTCACAAGACAGTATTGATTATGTGACTGTTGATAGAAGTGGCAGGATGAATTCTGAAGTACACAGGGCTACACTCTTTGCTCATATTCAGCCAGATATTGCAAAACTGACGAGATGGTGCTTCATAGTGCAAATGGCTAATGACCATACTGCATACTGCAAGAGCCACCCAAGAGTTTCTCAAGGCAAAGAAATGAGAGTCAGATCTCATCCCAACAGAAAATGCTTTTCAGTCACTGAAGACAAAAGATAAAGCAGAGAGATCCACGAACAAGTAGCAACTAGAGGTAGCTGCAGTAAAGGCCTGGCAGTGTCGCAAGGGAGGAAGCACAGCATTTGGTTCTAGACTTCAGGTAGTCATTGACTGCAGAAATGTTTATTAAGTTATTAAAATCAATCCTCATTTAGAATTATGTTAATTTGTCCAATTAACTTTGAGATTCTGAAAAGAATCTTGTTTTAAAAAATGGCTGTAATTCCTAAACAGTTAATACAATTTTTTTTGTCAAACTCCTTGAATTGAAGCTGAAAGTCTGAATTTCAGTCACATCTTGATTGTGTGATCTAATATCCACTTCGGTGGTGTACAGAGACAAAATTACCCAAAGACTGTGCCATTATCCAAATTATATGGACTTAACTGTATTTCATGCAGACATTTCAAGCAATTTACATAATATATTCTAATGATCCACAAGAATAAAAGTAATTTTCTTACTGGGCTGTAACTCACTAGTTGCAAAAGATTTCCACTTTCTTTCCTGTGTAGCTTGATGCTCCTGTTGTTGTGGGCGGCAAATGGCAGTGGATAAAAACAGATCAGAACTCTTTAACTTCTCTCTAGCATGAAGATCAGGGCATTGTAAATTCAATTTCCTCTGCCAGGCATCCCACCCGAGACATCATAAATTTATAGAGCTTAAATAAATTTATTCTTCAAATACCTGAAGTGACCCTTTTTCTCAACCTCACATCTCCAAAGCCACTGTCAAATCTTTGGGCAAGAGAGAATGGCAGCACTTCAGAAGCCCATGAGTAACACAGAGGGAAGTCACAAGATTGTTGTCCATCTAAGATCTGTATTGAAGCTGAGTTGTCTATTTTAACCGCCATAATGGTGCTTTATTGAGAGGGTAGCCGAGGGTATTTGGAAGAAAGCAAAAGATGAAGAGGCTAAGTGACAGAGTGGAGCAGCTGGATGTGAACTGTTGAGCTGCTCAAAAAACTGCTTGCAGTCGTCCACTAAAGAGATGCTTCTTTTGACAGTAGTTGCGTTTTGCAGTGAAGCAGTCGAGAACGAATCGTCTCAGTTCAACTTTGTCATAAAGTGCACATGAGGGCAATCTGGGTGACATTCTTACAGATTCTTCTCAAGTTATACAAGTCCATGTGTAAGATGTCATGTTTCCTTGCATTTCCACGTATTCAGACATCATCATGTTGAATGAATACTTTATGTGGAAGTTTACATTTAATGAACATGATTGCGATACCATCTCTAAGGTAGTTGTTTATGTCTTCATCACAAAGAGGATTAGTGTATATATATATAGAGAGCAACAACTCCCTAGCTCACGTTCTTCAGAATTCCCCCTTTGGCCTGTAGATTTCTGACTCAATCCTCAAATTGTTTGGTGGAAATGTATAACTACAATAAGACAATATTAAATATACTAGTGAACTACCAAAATAGAATATGCAATAGTTCATTTATTTCAAACACCTCCTTGTTTTAATATTGATAATCATGGCTTATAGCTCATGAAATTCCAAAATCTCAAATTATTATAACACTTACTAATAGCAAAGTGTATTCATTTCTATATTTAATACTTGGTTGGTGCTTCTTCACCATAAATTACTGTGTCAGTGCTACATGGTATGGAAGTGATCAGCTTGTGGCACTGCTGAGGTGTTATTAAAATGCAGATTAGTCAGATGGCCAATCAGCTGGCCAGTCAGCTGGCCAATCAGCACAGTAATAACATGGAAAGCAAGCCAGTTGGTAGTAGTTTTAGCGCTGTGGGCAGGTGCTAAGTTCTGCTGGAAAATGAAATCCGCATCTCCATAAAGTTTTTCAACAGATGGAAGCATGAAGTCATCTTCATTGTCCTGGTAGATGCCTAGGATGACCTGATAAAACACATTGGACCAACCACCACCAACACCAGCAGATGACATGGCACCTTAAATCATCACAGACTGGAAAAACTTAAGGTTGTCTTCAAACAGCTGGGATTCTGAGCCCCTCCACTCTTTGTCCAGACTCTAGGACCTTGATTTACTTTCATCTAAAAAGAGGACTTTGGACTACTGAGCAATAGTTAAGTTATTTTTCTCCTTAGCCCATGTAAGATAAATCTGATGATGATCTGGTTGGGGAGGGGCTTGATATTATGAACGTGACAGTTATAGCCCCTTTTCTGAAGACATCTGTGCGTAGTGGCTCTTGATACACTTATGCCAGACTTAGCCCACTCCTTGTAAAGTTCTCTCAAGTTCTTCAATCGACTTTTCTTCGTTTCTTGTGCCCCATTTCCTACCACGCTTTTCCTTTCCATTCAACTTTTCATTCATATGCTTTGATACAACACTCTGCAAACAGCCAGCCTTTTCAGCAATGACCATGTATAACTTAGACTCTTTGTGGCAGGTGCCAATGATCATCATCTGGACAACTGTCAGACAGTTTTTCCCATCACTGTGGTTGCATGCACTGAACTAGATCGAGGGATCCATGGTATTTATACAGTTTTAATAGTAATTTACCCAAACCTGAAATTAATAATAATGACTTGAGAGGCTGGGTTTCAGATTTTCATGTGCTATAAGCTCTAATTACCAAAGTTAAAACTAAAGGGGCAAAAAGAGATACAATAGCCAGAGTAATGTGATTGATAACCATGTGGTTAATGTGTGTGAATTTGTTTGTGCATTATTTTGTGAGTAGGCGTGCCAATTTTAGTGCAGAACTGATTCATTTGTGTAGGACTCACTCATCTGTTTCTCCTTTGTCCTTTGCTGGCCTGGTGGTCTGAACACTTTTAGAGGTTCTGGCAGTGACCGAGGATAAAATGGTGTGGGGGAGTTGCTTTGCAGGTTTTTAGGTGTTTAACTGTTTTAGGATTAGATTGATTTTAATAAATTGTTACATGGCTAAATTGTCATTGGTTGGATATGGCAACACCCTTTGCATGACACAAGCAAAGTGAGGCTCATCAGCAGCAAAGTATAAAAGACTGCCTGTTTTCCACTTATGAGTTGCTGCTGGTGGAGGCCAAAAGTGTTCCATAACCCTTTTTGTAATGTTTGTAAATAAAATAACTTAAGTTGTTCTGCACCCTACTCTGTCTCTGCTTTCAGTGATTGTAGCCCAGAAGCTCAGTAGTCATTCATCACAGTACTTCAAATGCCTCTGTATTTAAAGTAATGTGGAAAACTGCATTGCAGTCTTATGGCATTAAGAGAGTGTATATTATTTTGTCGTCTTGCATTTGCCCTCCTAAAGTTTCCAATTCACAGATCTAGGTGGACTGAGGATGGCTGTGCCAGCCTCGTAATGAGGATCCCTTGGGCCTGGACCTGAGCTGCACTTGGGGTTGAATTAAGTGTGGATGCATAGACAGGGAGGGTCAGCTAAATGAAGGTCCTGGCAGCAAGCTTTTGTCCATAATGTAATCACGCTCAACTCTATCTGGCTTTACATGCACAGTGTGCTGAGCTCAGATTTCTCTTATCGGGAAAAGGCATTGTCTAGAGGGCAGTCAGCTCAAACGCATTCAATAATCCTACCATGTGGACTGGAGCTCAGTCTCCAGCGATGATGTAATAATTTTGGCTGCAGTCCTTCTTGTTTAGTCTTGATATAATAATCTCGCAAGCAAACTGAAAATGTTGAAGATGTATTCAATATACAGTAATAGGCTACTCAAATACATTTGTAATGCAGGATAAGTCTGTTTTATATCATCTGCTTGTAGCAAATCTTTTGTGATAGCTATACTTCTCAAAATTTACTATTCATTTTAGTTCAGTTCAGTTTGGTTTACATAGTGCTAGTTCACAGCAATGTCAAGGGGCTTTATATTGTAAGGTAAAGGACACTACAACACTATACAAAGGACCCAAATTATCAGGGAGGGCAGAACTCCCTCTAGCAGAACCAGCTTAATGTATAATAATAATAATAATAATAATAATAATAATAATAATAATAACATCACATTTTAAGTATAGGCAACTTTAAAAGAATCCAAGGTCACCCTACAAAAAAACAAATGACAGACAAAACACATCAACATATTAAGCTATCAGACTATAAAAGTATCAATAAAACATGCCTACAACAAAAAAGCGATTTTAAAAAGATGCATCTTTAGATGGGATCTGAAAGTGTAGAGAATCAGTATTGCCGATGTTGAGTGGAAGAGAGTTCCATAAACGAGGGGGCAGAACGGCTGAAGGCTCTGGAGCCCATAGTGGCCACGTGTGCAGAGGGAACAGCTGGACAGAGGATGAGGACTTGAGACTGTGGGATGGTGTGTTGATGTGTAGGAGATCAGATGAGTAGCGAAGAGCCAGGCCATGTCATTACAGATTAAGAGGGTTTCAGGCATTTATTTAATGCACGTACCTATTGTCTATCAAACTCCAAACTAATTTTTAAAAATTGCTTACTTTGTCAAATGCTGCACTTGTGGTGTAGTTAACCAGGCCCAGAACACAAAATATCAACACAGACTGAATCACCTACTTTTCTCACTGTGTACAGAATAGGCCTGTAAACTGGTCTCAAAGAGGTGGTTGGATTAGTACATGTCATAGTTTTACTTAGTTGCAGATATTGTGATCCGAGTAAACAGAGAAAAACAACTTGTGCTTTTTGTGTTTGTTTTGCAAATCTATCTTTATAGCAATATTGTTCAGAAAT
Source organism: Etroplus canarensis (assembly GCA_015106775.1). Lineage (NCBI taxonomy): Eukaryota > Metazoa > Chordata > Actinopteri > Cichliformes > Cichlidae > Etroplus > Etroplus canarensis. The sequence continues at coordinate 14,484 of VUQH01022432.1, read as the reverse complement.
TCATATTCACAAAAGGCTTGGCTGAATGAAGATTTACCTACATTTCCCACTGTAAGTTGCATCAAATCATCATCACACTGAATGTCTTCCACATTTATTTTATGAAGCAAAATAACTGTGTCCTGTAGTTGTTCGCCCATCTGGAAGCACAGTATTGAAGAAATTCATGAGTGGAATAAAACAGGTGTATAAAAAGCTATCTTTTTGATAAATGCTCATTAATTACCCATGCTGCACCATATTACATTTAGTAGATGACTCCCACAGTGCTCTTTTTTGAGCAGTAATTTTAAGGTAAAAACAATGCAAGGGAACTCACTGGAGGCATTTCAGTGTCAGAGGTGCTGAAGTTCCTTTTAACAGAGCCCATTTCTTTCTAATATTGTGACTGTTTTTGTGTCTTCATTATGCTCATTTCCACATAATCTTTTTTGTATGATATGTAAGGCAATTGTCTTCATTTCCATTCCTTGCCAACACAGGTTAAAGCTGATTGGATATGCTGTATTTATGGTATTCCTATTCTGTACTATAGCCTCACAGATTCAGCAAACATTTGAAAAAGTGCAATAATGATCCAAAATCAGTCATATTTAGAGTGGAAGAACACAGTGTGACATAAAGGCCTGTCTGAATATTGGAGGTGTGGAGTCTAAAACTGCAGGCATTTGTGAATCAGATGTGAAAGACCTCTGACCTTGACTTACAGATGTTGACACCCTGCAGATTCATCTTTTCATTGTTGTCCTGATAGTCAAGCTTCAATATCACTCTGTCCTGCCTGAAGCTTAGTATGCGCCCAAATCTAAACGCGGATCAGGAATGCATTAGATGTCTTTCCTACAGTGGAGCTAATGTGGTCGCAAACAGTGATCCCAGATCAGTTCCTTTTGCTATTCGTAGAAGTTTTATGAATACATGCCCAGGGGCGTGTTTAATAGCTTGTATCACATATCCATTAAAGCGCCTAGTCTGAATGTGTCAGCTTTACTGTGATTTGTGAAGGCAGCCTTTTCAATGATTTCTTTGGGGAAAAAAATGAAGACATTACAACAACAAAAACAAAAAGCTGAAAGAAGATAATGGTGACTGAAGGCAAAAATAGCACCTAATAATAAGGCAACTAATGATAGACACATTGTAATCACGGTGCACGGAAGGAATATGTTTCCCAGTCTATCTGTGAAACTCTGCTTTGAATTTTCATTTTTCTCGGTTTAGAGGTTATAATGGAAAAACATAGATCCATGTGCTTCACTTAAAAAAGGTTTTATCTCATATCTTTAGAGGATAAAAAATGTCAAGCTCAAAAACTGCCATAGAAATGTTCCATTATCACTTGCTCAAATCCTAAACTATTGATTCATTTTCACATTTTTAACCTTTTAAATACAAGTTTGTTTATACTGTTGTTTGTTATCTAAAGAACCAAAAAGATGTGCTCCAAATACAGGAGGAAAATTATTTTGGGAGGGACCGAGAGTTATCAGACTTGGTGATTTGCAGCTACACTGGTTTTTATGCCATTTGATTTTCCTTGCAGTGTCACTCAAGAAAAATTACACTTGCAGCCTTATGCTTATTACATATTAAATACCAGGCACAAGAAAACCTGAAACTACAGTATAATGAAAGTCCCTGTACCCCAAACAGTTTGGACACCGTAAAGGTTTAGGCTCCACCATCAGCCCGCGGGTGCTGACTCAAGCAGAAGGCACCTCTCGTGTTTTCCCTATGCCAGGGCAGTACCTCATAATCTAGCTGTTAACAGGGAAAACCTAAGCAGACAGGGGCTGGGAAGCGGTGAGGTCCACCATCTAGGATCTTCAGACTCTGCATAACTCCTATTTACCAGCTGGTATAAAAGTCTATTAAAACGTATTGAGTTTTGACAGAAATGTCTACCCCTTCTCACTTTTTTCCTCATGTACCCTGAAGTAGCATTTAGTGACAGCTTCCCACACTGCCTCATTTTGGGTGCTCTGCTGCTATGAAGACCACCTGGCAGAGACAGTCCAGTCAGCTGTTTGTCTGCTGTGGTGCTGTCATTGCAGCAGATTGTTCGCACAGGGGTTACACAGGCTAAGCATGTACTCAAAGAACTAGATTTACAGCTAGTATTTACTGTTGTTTCGTTTTTGTCTGCAGGAGTAGCCTCGTGAATTTAATGACCATCGTGGACCAATCTTGGATGTTTTATAGTCTTGACGGAGTGCAAATTATTGAGGGACTTTGAACCCAGGCGCATATGCTCAGATTTTATCTCTATACATCAAATGCAAATAAATAACACTCAGTGGGACAAAAGCCACGGGAATAACTTGGTTTTGCCTCATATTCATCTCATATCATACCCTTGAATGCAGGCAGAAAAGTACACCACACACATGCACACATTCAAGGCTCTATAGCATCTACTGTAACTCCCATCAAGAAATGTGCTGAAACTAGGAAGTATTTTTCCCTTGTGCTTTAAAATCAAATAAGCTCTACTACCTATGTGAATAAGTGTATGTAAAATATGCATATATGTGATGGTATTGTGACCTTTGAAGAGATGGGGGGGGACCTAGTAACATAGAAAATGTAGGGTTTTTTTAAAGCATGTGTTCACTATTTTAAAAGGGCATCTTTTGACTCAAACCATACATGTTTCCCCAGCCCTAACCAAGGAAAATGTTTGCCTAAACCTCATCAGTTTATCACCAAACCAAGCAATCAAAAAAAATAGCAGGTGGAAAAGAAATGTTAAAAAATGGTTCCATACAAAAGCCAATTCGCTGACTTCGACTCGAAAGATGTGTTTGTGCTGCTAGCATCCCACTGCTCTCTTAAAGAAGAATTTGAAAATACTAGAAATACTCATCTCTGTTGTTTAAGAAACAATATTGGTATTAATGTCAGTTTAACTTGGGACACCGCTGTCTGTAAGGTCTTGAGTGTTGAGATTTTATAGCTGAGCATTTGGCTGCCTAGTTCACCATGGACTTATTATAGACGCTAATATAATTCATGCTATTTTTGTTTACACTGCCAAAGTGTAAAAGCCTTAAATGTTCCTACTGAGGCACATGGGTTAAGTATGAAACATTATGTTTACCACCATGTCCTGTTCAAGCAGATTAAATTTCATTTAGCTTTACAATGCGGCCAAAGGTTGAAAGTATTGCATTCTGAATATCTGCTCACATTATCCTCAAATATATGATTATATATGATTTCACATTCCGTCCCTGCTGCAGTCACCTTGAGTAACAAAATGCTGGGGTATAATAAATTGCAGTATGAAATTTGAGCTGATATTATGAATATTAATGTGGATGCAGCACAGAGCCAGAGAGAATGGAGTGAAATTGTTGAACTACAAAGTTCGCTATCTGCTTATAGCAGAGTGTAGTTTAGACAAAGGGCAGTGAGACCTTTAACTCCAATTCCATTTGTTTTTTTGTTGTTTTTTTTTGTCGTCTTATAAATTGACATGGGCCATAATGCAGGAACTGTATCTTTTTGTTTGTGAATAGCACACAAAACAGACATATTACCCTGTGGTATTGTCATTATGTTTGAATCACCCTATCAGGGGCAACTGGACAATTCAAAAAACATCCTTCAGTTCCTGATATTAATAGCTTAAAAACATGTTACGCACTTAAGGATTCTTCAGAGATTACACACTGGCATTCACTTATTCTGTGAGGTGCAGACTTCCAGAAATGGATGGCTTTGTGTTGCACTGAAAGAGTGAAAATGGTGGATAGTTCCCTTCCCCCTAATGTTTTCTTATGCTTTAACATTCTGTGCAGTGTGCAGTTGCTCTTTGCCTCCACCTGTGATGTGGCAGTAATACCACAGTGGAGACAGACTGGAGCCTAACCCACTCCGAACAGGAAATAAAACTCCCGACGAACTGAATTAGGAACGGCTGACCCAGCTCATTTAGATTCCTTGTACACAAACAGACAGAAAAAATACGCCACATAGAGAAATGGGACCGCACATGGGCACAAAGACTGAGTGACATTCACTGAATTGACTGGTTCATATGAAGGTCACGCTGTGATAATCATGCTTTATTGCAGAAAAATTCTAAAATGTTTCCGGCCACTCAGAAAAGTGGATGACTTTCAGTTTGTAATTCATGGTGGATTTTCATGCTTGACCGTCACTATCGTATAATCTTGACCAATAACCCCCTATGGAGTTGTGAATGCAATTTTAATGGCGGTGCAGGTGTGCATGGCGATGAGCTTACCATAATTGTGAAGTAACCCCAGCAGTCTTGTCCCTGAAAGAACCATGTAGAATTTTTTATTTAAATGTGAATCAGCAGAGCTACTGAGGCTGTTTTCTCATTTTGGTGAAGGTCAGTGTGTGAATAGGAAATGACAGGAGAGAGAGAGTGTGTTTGTGCGAGGGACTGAGAAAGATGACTGCATAAAATATACAGTACACAGAAGAGAACGAGAAGAGATGCTGTGTTAAATGCAGTGCAACTCTGCAGGCAGGCATGCCGTGCCTTAGCCACATATCTTATATCTTATTCCTTATGTGGGGGGCATAGTTAAATATCATTTCTGTTCCTGCTGGTCTCTCTGTGTGTGTAACAGTAGATCTGTGGTTTGGGAGTGATGGAGTCTTTATATGAGGTCCTCTGTCAACCCTTTGGAACAGCTGCAAAATATTCGTTTTTACCTGGTGGAGTCTGTGAGTGAACATGATAGCACAGACTAGCTTAAATAAGCAAGATGTCCCAAAGATGGGGCAATCTGTGTGTTTTCATATGTGCACAGAAAACTTTTAACACACCTTTTGTAGGTATATAAAACATGACTACTTATATGCTACTTCCAAAAAAAAAACAACCCAAATGACTCTGACTTATAGTGTGCCCTCCTGCAATGGCATTAACAGCTGTCCTCAGCAAGCAGCTTTCCATGCATGAACTTTACATGAAGTAACATTACTGTTTGATGTGTGCACGTTATGATTTGAACACCAGAAGGTGAAGTGGATATTATGATCCATTGCTATGGGTGATAGGTCAGAGGAAAGCTATTTTCTGGCCTTAAATCATTTTGAGGGAGACCCTGAGCTTTTGGGAATGATGTAAAAAATTGATGACTGAGTGGCAGAGTCACTCACATTTGCTTCCCAGCAGCCCTCTTCCTCTGAAGTTTTTGGGGCATGTCATGGGTAATCATGTTAATATTGATATTCAATCATTTCCTCAGAGGAAATGCATTCATTTGCACTGCCTATTTACATAGTGTATTTTTATATGTATTAGCATACAATGAATAATGTTAACTCATTAATGCTCTGCATAAATTGCTTTTGCCTCCCTCATTATGTTTTGGGATTTGTGGGGAAACAAAAATTGCTTTCATTTAAATCATCTACAAGCGATTTTGTTCCTGTATCAAGCTGGGAAAAGCATGAGGGTGTGAAAATATATGGTTAATTTCTAATCAACAGTCCTCAAAGATAATCAAGAACTCCACACCATCAGTATGAAATGTGTAAGTAGGTGAAATCAAAAAACTAGCCAGAGCCAATTTTAGCTCGGACTCTGGAGAGATTTACTGTCTGCAGACTTTAATTAAGAATATTTGGCAGCTAAGCAAATGATCTCTTTTTATGTGCATAACAGATGTTTTGGTAGGCTCCAGATACTCAAAGTATAAGATTACTTTAACAGTTGGCAAACACTAAAATTAAATTGTTTTCTTAAAGCTGTCTACATCATGTTGCTGGAGGGATGCAAAATTCCATTTTCATGCTCGGCAATTGTATGTATGTACATAATATGCATGACTAATGTGTGCATCCATTTTTGCAAGTTTTCGTGTATCATTGCATCATTGTCAGATCGTAAATGTTCATGCCTTGCTTGTCTTTATGCTTAAAATTACTTGTGGTTTAAAAGTGCTTCTACATAAACCTAAAGATGAATATTATGCTGGCAAGTAACATGATGTTTATAAGATAATCAGACAATGTGTTTCACTGTTTACAGTGTTGTGAAAGAGGCTCCTCATGGCTTGTTCCACACCATTTATGCAGTTCTGTAGACATCTGCTGTTTTCATTCTTTTCACCATGAAGGTGAAGGGGCTATGTGCATTACTTTGTGTTGTTTACATAAAGCATCCATCAGCTCTAGTTTGTCTCCAAGTCCTATAGCATATTTTGTTTGCACAGGAGCTTTCACAAAGATCCTCTCTCTCAGATTGCACTAAGGTTATGCCTTTTTAAATGAAAAACTGGGCAAGTATCAGATTGTGTTTAAAGTGTAAATTTATGTGGCATGTTTTTTTTTGTTGTTGTTTTTTTTTTTTTTTTATCAGGACTTGCTGCTTCATATACAAACACAATGACATGGCAGCTGCTTGTTTAGAGGAGGTCATTAATCCGCAGCAGGGCAGTTCCTGTAAAAGTGAAGGGATCCAGGGCATCTTGCCACAGTCTGCTACCTTAGCGCTCCTCCCTTCTTATCCCCTTTGTTGCCCTCCGTCTGTTTGGGTAGCAGTCACAAAGCGGCTACTCATGAATGACCGTAGCCATATTGAGAGTGGCTGCGCCAAGGGACAGACCCCATGTTTCTAGTTCAACAGCACATGACATACACACTAAAATACACACACACAGCACACTCACACATGGACAGTCAGGGTATGCCATACTGTGGGGAGGTGCAACCCAGCTGGTTAGATTGGAGCTGAACTGAGCTGGCCCATCTTCTCCTCTCTGTAGGCTCCACCATACGCGATTTGAACTTTTATGTTTTTATTTTTATATCCTATTTCTCTACCTACACATTTCTCTCTGCCGCTCTTTCCTTTTTGTCACACGTGGGTATGCAAATATCATTTTGTGATGCGATTATGTTAATGAAAAGATTGTATTTCTCAAAATCATGAAGTGATCAATGCCCCTGAGGTCCAAACACTGTAACAGTCCAGAAGTCTAGAAGATGGAGATGAGATGTCTTTGTGGTGCACACAGTGGTAAAGCTCCTCAGGCATCCTGCTGTGTCTTTAATCCATTCTTGCCTTTGAATCCTCAACCTTGGGTTTTAGCATTGAGTAGCATGAATAGCAGATAGTGATAGTTCCATCTTTTTCTCTAGCATCGTGTTTTGTACTCTCACTTGTTTGAATTTCATTCCTCTCGATCTTCACCTCTGCACAGCACAGCGATGCAGCTCACTCCTCCTATCTTTGCATTTCAGCAACATCCAACTAAAATATTGATGAACCCCATCTGACCCACATCACTGTGTCAGCAGCTTCTTTAATGTTCCTTCAGAAATGCAGTGTGTGCATCTGATTATTGCTCATGTTGAACACACATGATGCAGACATGTGCTGCTTGTGGCACCAGCTGTTTCCCACTCGGGTTAGAAATCAAAGATCAAACAGTGATGTTGACCCAACTCCCAGCATAGACTGACCCTTTAATCCCACTACATGGACACATAGAGATCACACACTATGACCTGAGTGAGTGTGGCTCTCTATAGGTTCAGAAAACACCACAGACTTCATTATTGATTGCCCCTAATGAACCATTTGTCTCTCCAATTACTTTATTTTTGTACATCTCAGCTCACCCTTTCCAACCCTTGTACTACACAGAAGACATTTTTGTCTTAAACCTCTCAAGTGTAAGAACATTAAAGGTCATATCTTAAATGTATCAGATATTACACAGCTGTTTGTTCGAGGATAAAACTCCAAACTTTACAGGAAAATTATCGGCAATTATATTGGAACATTGTTGATTTAAGGGGCCACTAAACAAATTATATAAAGATTAAATGGGGAAAAAGTTTTGGGTTCCACCTAACCTTCAGTCTGACATTACAAAGAGGAAAGTGTGATGCTCTCAGGGAAAAATGGGACACTTATTTGGCATTGCGGTGGTAACCAGATGTAATGCATTCCTTTTTTCTCTGTTGTTTTTGTTTTAATGGCCTGTATCCCCCAGTATATTCTATGTTTTTTTCTTTTCTTTCTTTTTGCTTCGTCTTTTTCTTTATTCATCTAATTTTTGTTATTTGCACTGACGAAGTGATATTTTGTTTTGCTTTTATAAACTATTTTAAAAAGTTTACAAAAATAAAAAACAACCTCTCATGTATGCCCAATTACATGTTTTCCTGAAGCACAAAAAAACTGAAGTACAAAAGAAAAGAAAGAAGAGTTGAGTATGTCTCTGCTTGGTTGTGAGTCACCATATGAACAAACTCCAACATAGGGCTTTTAGGAGCATGGAAAAATATGGCCACCATATAGTCTTTTGCCTTCACAGCCTTAAATAGGTTTTTATGCTGTGCCAGTGGCATTTGCAGGTTATGGAAACCTGAGCTCTAAGTGTCATCGCTTCCGTTGCGGTTGCCATTTTTTCCATACGACTTGGACTCAGAGTGATAACTACATCTACTATTTCCTGTCTTTCATTCTACAGCACATGAAAGATCCACCACCTGCTTCCCTTTTCTTTCTACAGGCCAGTAACTGTGACCCATACACTATTACAGAGGGAAAAACTGTTCCTTTTTGCAAGAAAAGCCATTTCTTTTAGACCTATGATTTAGTTCAGCTTATGTTATTGTCACTGTAACCTGTGATGATAAGAATTAATAGCAAAATTTCTCAAGAAATTTAAAGAGTGGCAACACTGCTGTTTCTGCTTGATATGTTGATTTAAAAGGAGATACAGTGGCAGTCAACTGTGCATTATACATCGGTTTTTGCGCACTGAATTAAAAAACCATAAGTCTTATCTCAGCAAGTGAAGGAGTACAAATTGTAAACATTTCAATTTTTAACTTGTGTAGTTGGGGGGTGGGGAAGGTCAGGGAAAAATAATTTTTCCAGTACAACTTGTACTTTTAAAGCAGTGAGTGATTTTAATCTCTTTCACCCTTGCTCTGCCTTATATTCAGGCAAGTGTTTAGTCAGATTCAGCTAGCAATGTAATAACCAGTCACAGCAGAGCAGCCCTCCAGTCTACCACCAGTAAGTAGCTACACAGTGGCAGCCATGATGGATATTCATCTAAGAAGGGAGGATTCCAGTCACCCAATCACTGGATTTTATGGTGATTCCCACCTCTCAAGGGAAGCGTCGGGCAGGTGGAAGAAAAAAGCCTAGAGTTTCATGTCCAGCAAGTTTTTAGAGAGACACCAGGAAAGGAGCTCAAATGCAATCAGAGCTCAAAAAGGCCTATTAAAAAAATCTTTCACCATCAGCAACAAAGTCTTGTCCTAAAGTTATGTATGTACCTATTGTTTATCATATAGGAGTTTTAGCAGGTCAAAAATGCCCCGCTGTTTTTGTTTTTTGCAAGATTTTTCTGAGCTCAGGTAATGGGAGTCAGTACGAATTTTAGTTGACTCCCTCGGTACTGTGAGGGGACTATATTGCCAGAAGACTCACATTAGTTTATTGTCAAATTGTGCATATGAAGGGGAAATTGTGTGCATGAAATAAACCTAATATCACTTTTTTCTTAATGTTTCAGGGGGTGAAGATATGCAGTGTGTGATATCTCATGCCATATCATAAACATTTCTTGCAAAACATGCTCATTATAAACCATACCAAGAACCACACAAGAATTAAGTTTTTTGCCCTTGTAACTTATCAGTTGTTACATCCAGGGTGCAGTTTGCCAGGGAGAATGTTGAGGATTTCCCCCCCCTCTGGTCTACATGTTCTTGCAGGTCATATGTTATTTTTTATTTATTTTATAACTCAAAGATGGACTATAACTTAAAATGCATGTGGTCCTGTGAGAGTAAGGAAGATGCTGTGTTAGTGGTGATGATTGGGATCCTATACTGTTCCAACTTTTCTTTATCCCACAAAACCCTGCTGTTTCAGTGTGAAAACTTTTGCTGACTAAATAGGGGAAGAATAAAATGTATGTGTGACATTGTGCAGTTGGGGAGCCTTGCTATGAAGGGTGTCTCTGAAGAAATGTTATGCACATGGTTTGGCTTTGCAACTGGATGGAGCAGCCACATATCATACCTGTCCAAGCTGTCATCGAGTGAGAGGCAGGCCACCAGTCTGACATGGTCTCGCAGGGGTTGGGTCGTCATTACAATCCCATGGTCTGTGTGCAGGTCTGCCAAGGTTTCCTCTCTACGCAGGCTGGGCCTCTCCACCAGCCGTATGACCCAGTGTCTCCTCATGCCTCCACCCAAAATCCAGTTTTTCCAAAGCGAGTCTATCCAAGCACTGACACAGTCATCGGCTTGCTCATGGAGGCAGGCACGGGGTCCCATCCATCTGCTACTACAAGAACCTTATCCAAAGCGTGAAGGGGCAGTTTCGCCTAAGCCGTCACACACATGTCTCTGGGTACCCAACTCTCCTTCCTCCTCGGGAGGGAGCACAGGGGGTTCAGTGTCCCCTACCCTGCTGCTGAAACCTTTCTTCCGGGTTGGGGCCAAAGCTGGACCCGGCACCCAGGGGTTTTTCCAACTCCTATTAAAAAACCCTGTCTCTGATGGTGGCAGTTAAATAGACCTGTTGAAGTTAAGTGACGCACCTGACTCAGTGGAACTAAGTGAAAGGGGTTTTGAATTGTGACATGGTAAAATAGTATTTAACATTTGTATTGTTGCGTTTAATAGTGTCCCCCGTAGTGTAGTGGTTTACACATTT
>VUQH01022429.1:0-11995 GCA_015106775.1 Etroplus canarensis | reverse complement strand
TATCTTTGTCCATATAGTATATATTTAAATCAAGTGTAATGATAGTCCTCTTCATCAAGAAGTTGCCTGTCCACCATTTACTTTCAACAGCTTCATGGCCTTCACAAACACACACACACACACACACACACACACACACACACACACACTTACTACAGCTTACGGAATACTGCAAAGCCATCAAAGCATTCTTCTTCAAAGAATAGTTCAACATTTTGGAAAATGTGCATCTCTGCATATCACAATAATGTCAGCTAATCATCTAATGACTCCACCTTAACACAAAGAAAGCGATATCTGGGGCAGACTGATATATTGGCTCAATATCAGCTGTGTTGAGTGATTGTCATAACTGCAGATAAAAATCAGATAAATGTATTTGAATTAGATATGAATAAGATAAAATTCTTTTCATCTATGTAATCATTTCTGTCCCAGCAATATAAAAATAGTGTGATGAAGAGCTGAAAGACTTTAAAATAGTTCATTAAATAAGTATCAACTATGGGTCAGATTGTTACTTTAAATATGAGTATAAGCCCAGAATTTCTAAACTGGTGCATCCCTTCTAATAACACTGATATGAGTAGTTGCTGATGCTGCTCTGTGTAACTGCAACCTTAGAAAGAAAGCAAGCACACATATTCCTTAGATGCTGAACTTTTGCTTTGCAGGGTAAATTCATCAAGATAGCTCAGATCACAGCAATCAGATTCATTCTGGTGAGTTAAAAAATGAAAGCGTTTAACTTGAAAGCTGTAATTCAAAGTCTGCTACATGCTAAATTCTAAAAGACTAATTCATCTCAGTTAAGCTTTTTCAGTTGCTGTTCCAGCAATAAGCAATAGTAAGAAAATACCATTCACACATTTCTATGCCTTGAAAGAGAGTATGTTGTAGTAAAACATATTTGGCTCTTACCCAACAGGCGGGGTGGATCCACTGTCCATCTTTCCGTCCAGGATGACCTTGTCCTTCTCCAGCTCCAGGATGATCTTGTCAATGCGACCGATCATACGGTTCACTCTCTTAGACAGACGCTGACTGGCCTTTGACTCCTCTATGGCCTTCTCCTGACCAGTCTTGGAGAGCTCCTTCTTTATCTCCTCCAGATCCTGGAAAATGGTGTATAGATACAAATTTACTTGTGCGGGAAACACAAACAACAACTGCACAGCCAAAGAAGATACAGTAGCACAAATTCCATGTAAAGCTACTTAAAACCTTGAATTTGAATGTCAGTAATACAAATTAAGAAATAGAAGTAAGGCACCTCATTGTATTCCTGGACATCATCCTTCAGCTCTTCCAGCTCCTCTTTCTCCAGAGTCAGCAGTTTCTTCTGCTCCTTCAGCTTTGAGCAGGCATCACTCAACAGGTCAATCTCTTCTTTGGTGATCTCCTCTGCCTGGAAGTCACAAATAAAGAAATAAAGATATTACAAATGTTCAAATGTTAAATCAAGAATATGTAATTTGGAGCAGACTAAACCACAAAAGGCAAATTTTTAGATACTGACTTATAAACACAGCCATTTTTGTCCTGCAGGATGAATGCATATCACTACACAATCCAGCTAATATAACAAGTAAGAAGAACAGTGTCCTCACGTATCATGCGCATTTGATACAAACCGACTCTAGCTTCCCTCTTTTACGGGAAGCTAGAATGGATCCTGAGATACTCCCCATAACATAACAACACATCACCACATGGTGGAGGGAAGTTAGGAGCTACAAAAGTTGTTAGCTGGGGATGGAAATATCCCACAAATTGAAGGATCAACAAGGGAAAGAGAAGGAAAAGTCCAGATATGGGCCAGACAGCATTTCTTCAACAAACGAGTGGGAATTTCTGTAAGTGTGAAAATGCTGACAAATGCTCACCGTGACCATTAATGCAGTTTGGTAAGAAATATAGATGCATGTATCATTGGCTGAATTTTGACATTTAAAAATATAATTTGCTCTCAGTCCTTATTTTGGAATTTAACTGTGTGTTTTTCTGCATTTAACTTTGTTCAATTTTCATCCAGCTGACGAACACATAAACCTGAATATGTGCTCTGTTGGCCTTTGCTGCACTTTCCTCTGCTCTCACCTCTAAATTCAAGCATTCTATAGCTCATATCCACAACAATTTCACCATGCGGTTATTTCCTGTAATTCTAATTATGTTCTCAGTTTTGAAAATAAATATTATTGCTGTTTAACCCACATCTGAGTCTGTTCAGGGAAAGGCTAGTCACTATGTATTCATGGATAAACTGGGTATCAGGGGTCATTTGGGAGGAAGTATTTACTTCAGCTGACCTGGAAGCGCAGAAATCTCTGCCACTGTTCAAACTGTGTGGTACAGAATGAAGTGAAAAGGCAGCAACAAGTGAGTGATAAAGACAGTGGGTAATTTTCAGTGAAAAGAAACAGCCTCCACATATAATACAGTCAATGTAAATATTTCATAGAGTTAGAAAAACGCTTAATAGCAAAAAATAATGCCATATTTCTTGTTACTAATGTCAGAAAGTGAAGATTTAAAACAGCACATAGCTGTGAAACTACAGGCTGGTTTAGAGGGCTTGAACTTAACCAAAAATAGTGACTTTAATAATGACTTTATAGCTAAATGTAAAAATGTAAATAAACCATTTTACAGTCTATTTATCTTACTGTCTTTGTGTCTATTGCACTACCTTGATTCCCTCGATAATAGGCGCTGTATCCTTCAGTATCTCAGAATCAGCTGCCTTGTCAGTCTTGGATAAAATCGGCTCTGCCTCGCTGTGCTTCGTCCTCTCTGCTTGAAGCTCCGGCTCACCCTCCTGTATATAACAGAACACACTTCAAACACTAGAGCACCTAGTAGAAAAAAACAGCAGTAACTCTTCAATTTTAAGAAAAATGAACTGGCAGACTAAAATAGTCAACAAACTGATGCGTGGTATTGTAAAATTAAAGCTAGAAAAGAATGTTTCTCAAAAACTGAGTTAATATGGTTGTACAGCATTTTTAGTTCCCTAGTTAAAGCTTTAATTAAAATGAACTACCCAAATGCTCACTACCGTGTGCCAAAAAAGGCTACTTATGCTTGGTCAGATTCTTTTGGTAATGCTTGTGCCAGAATTGCACTGAACAAAGAAAGTTATTTTTATATGAAACTGGTTCAAAACACCCATTTCAAGTCCTTTGTTGGCACAAGTATTAGAGTTTTTATTTGTACATAGAGGTCATTACCCTGGCAGCCTTCTCTGCAGCATCAGCCAACCTCTCCATCTCTCGTTCCTTGTTGTCCTGCCGTATGGCTGCCTCCTCCTTCAGCGTGGTCTCCAGCTTGGTCTTGTTATCCACTTTGGAAAGCTCCATCTCCGCCGCCATTAACTGGGCCTCTTTGGTCTGGAGAAGTGAGTATAGGGTAGAGTAGTTACCTTTTCCAGTGTCACCTTGGTCAAAGAAGTGAGCTTAAAAAGAGCTGTAGGTGAAGCTAATATCTACAGCTGACCAAAAATCGAAGAAGCTAATAGGTGTATTATATACGTTTTACTCAATTCAGTGTCTTGTTTACATACCACCATTTCAGGAAGTGTTTGCAGTGTGGTTTTCAACTGGTCAGCAGGCGACAGGGTGTCTGGGAGGAACATAGCTCGAGACAGAAGCAGCAGAGAGGTGGGGATCTGCTGATTTAGATGCAGCTCCAACCACTAACAAAACAGAGGTTATGACAAATATATAATCAAAAATATCTTAATCTTCGCTAAATTTCATCTTAAAGTATAAAAAAAGCCTGTGTGAATTAATGGATAAAGGATAGTTGATCTAATGTAGATATAGATTCCTGTCAGACAACAGCTTCTCAACTTATCACTAAAATGACAGCAGTTCACAATATTAAAATCTCAAAATAATGCTCAAGAATAGGATAATATATCACGTATTATAACAGATATACACAAAGAGGTAAATCCTAAAAATGTCCTCCATCTGCATCTGTTTTTACCTGGCTGAGTTGCTCTCTTAGTCGTTCTTCTGTGACTCCCAGGGATCTCATCCCTCTGACGCGACAGGCTGCCTGCACTTCATTCACATTCAGACTCTCCACCCCCTCTTCTGCTATCAGCTGATAAACAAAGGTCATACAGAGTCAGGGGTCATTCCTGCTGATTTCACCCCATGTCTTGTTGTGTGTTCAGAGATTAAATAAAATATTAATTTTTCATTCTAACCACAGAGATTCGTACCTTGTCATCTGCGCGGATGGCCCTAAGCTTCATGATGAGCTGGAAACGGAGGAAGTTGTTGGTCCCGATGGACTGAAGTTCCAGGAGACGACAGAGAGCCACCAGCTGAGGACGGGTCAGGTTGTCCAGAGTGAGCTCATCCTCAAACAGTTTGGAGAACTTCATGATCTGCTCATTACTGGGACGCTCCCCGGAGTCTCGGATCTACAGCAAGGACAAAGATATGAATTGTAAAGCCAGTTCAATTTATTTAAACAAGGCCAGATTCTCATGCAAAAAAATGTACTGCTGTTCTTCTTTGTAAATTATAATCAATGACATGACTTTACATTTGAATATACTCAATAAGGACATTGACTACAAATACCTCGGTGTTCACATTGACCATAAACTGGACTTCATTACACGCACAGAAGCCATCTACAAGAAGAGCCATCCCTATTTTCTGAGACAACTTGGGTCCTTCAATATTTGCCAGACGATGCTCGGGATCTTTCACGAGTCTGTAGTAGCCAGTGTCATCCTCTATGTTGTAGTGTGCTGGGGCAGCAGACTGAGAGCAGCGGACACCAGCAGACTCAACAAACTGTTCTGCAAGGCCAGTAACGTCGTGGGATTGGATCTGGACTCTCTGACAGTGGTGTCAGAGAGGAGGATGCTGTCCAAGTTTAGGAAAATATTGGACAATCCTTCTTTTTCTGTCTTTGAGATTTATATTTATCTATATATAACTGAGTGTCTGTAACATAGTGCAATTTTCCCCCTGAGATTAAAAAAGGATTCTGATTCTAAAGTAAGAAGAAAATGTTGAAGAAACGCTAAAAAGTTACCACTATAACTACCCAAATTCCTAATAAATGCCCTTATTTGTAATCAAAACTGGTCACAATGACACTTTGTGTAGTAATCGAATCAAAGCTCAAACAACTTGAGACTTTTGCGGTTTTCACCACTAGAGAGCAGTAATGAGCTGGTTTTTGTGCTGACTGTCAGCAAGTAATGCCAACCTTTTGGAAGAAGGTGGAGAACTCCTCTGTCACATCGCCTTGGGCTGCCTTGTTCCTTAGAGCAATCTCCTCAATGGTGTCCTGCAAGAACTTGGCCATCTCCAGTTTGACCCTCAGCTCCTTTTTCAATCTCTCCTCCTAAAAGCAAAAGTTTACAAATTCAGTGTGCTGAAAATCACTGCTGTAAATCACAAATCTGCTTTTAAAAAACATTATCAAAAACTATATCAACACTTACTAATGCTGAAATAAGAAGACAATCAATAAGTCTCCAAAAATGGCTTAAAATTTCAAGGATGGAGTCTTGTATTTAAAGTCATTGAGAAAAAAAGGCAGAGGAAAATAAACAGAGTAGAAAATGAATGAGGCCTTAATCATATAAGCACAGATGCAAAGAGATGAGGGACATCAGTCCGAGACAGTCTCAACTGCCACAGTACACTGGTTTTCAAAGCTGCAGCAGCCAGCCATCCATAGAGAATTTATCATATAGAACAGTAATCAGGGTATATTCCATTTTGGCTCAGTGGTCCAGAAAAGTCAGGATATTTTCCAGAATTCAATAAAATGCAATAAAAACAAAAATCTGTGACGTGTTAGTTAATGTGAACAGTAACTTAACTGATGAAAGTAAAAAGAAAAGATTTAATAGTTTTACAAGCCAACTTTATTATATTTTGTAAATATACACAAATTTAAAATTTGATGGCTGCAACACACTCTACAAAAGTTGGGACAGAGTAAAAGTAAGACTTAAAAAATGCACAGAATGTTCAAGTAACACTGGTTTAGAAAACTCCACATTAAGCAGGCTAATTGGGAGCAAATGAGGCATCATGACTGGGTATAAAAGAAGCAGGGATGGATCACCCCTTTTTGCCAAAAATTTGTGAGAGAATTGTTAGTCAATTAAAAAAAGAACATTTCTCAGTGCAAGACTGCATAATTTTGTGAAAAGATTCAGAGAATTCCAAGACATTTCAGTGCATAAATGGCAAGGTCAGTACCGACTGATGAATGTGCGTGATCTTTGAGCCCTCAGGTGACACTGCCTAAGAAACTATCATCAGCTACTGTGACAAATGTAGCTATCTGGGCTCAGGAATACTTCAGAAAACCACTTAACACAATCCCTTACTAAATCCATAAATCCAACTTGAATGTGTGTTATGCAAGGAGAAAGTCATACATCAACTCTGCAGAAATGCCACTGAGTTCTCTGGGCCTGAGCTCATCTCAGATGGACCAAAAGACTATGGAACCGTGTGCTTTCATCAGATGAATTCACATTTCAGTTCATTTTTAGAAAAAAAGGGTGTGTTCTTGCCAAAGACAAAAACGACCATCCAGATTTTTATCAGATAAAAGTGTAAAAGCCGGCATCTGTGATGGAATGGGGCGTGTCAGTGCCCATGGCATGGCTGAGCTGCATTATGTATGCATGTATGTACTAATGACTGAACCATCTATTAACATTTTAGAGAGAGACATATGCTGCCATCAACACAATGCTTTTGTCCAAGAATGGACAAAATTACCAATTTCAAAACTACAAAAATTAGTATCCTCAACTCCAAAATGATTAGTGTTATTAACAGAAAAAGTGATATAACACAGTGGTAAATATACCTCTGTCCCACCATTTATTGAGTATGTCACACTTATGAAATTCTAAATCAGTGTACATTTACAAAACACAACTGAGTTGGTCAATAAAAATATTGATAGTCTCTCCTTTGTACTTTTCTCATTTAAATGAAGGTTTATGTGAATGTGCAGATTTTGCTGTTATTACATTTTGGAAAATATCGCAGCTTTTCTGGAAATGGGGGTTTGTATAATGCTCCAGCTCTGGATTCCACTGGAGTAATTTGGAATGATCCTAGTAATCCTTATTCAATTATACTGAGCCTCAGTTTATCCACTTAAAGGTGCTTTGGTATGCAGCTTTGTGGCAGATTTTTGGGCATACCACACAAGCTTACCACTTTCCTTGAGTTAGGTTTGGTTGATGCTTTTTTGGCTTGCAGCTCTAACCACAACACTCAACAAAATAATCTTATGCATCTTACCTTCTTTGACTGAGTCTCAAAGGTGGACGGCAGCATGTTGGGGAAGAGTTTCAAAGCTACAGGAAGCAGGAACTCCATGAAGGGGACAATGATGAACACCAAGAAGGGGAGAAGTCTGAAGACATCTGCACATGTTCTGAGAAACTGGAGAGAAAACCAAACATATCAGCGTAAGGACTACATCTGTAAGACTGAAAAGGGTAAAAATGAGAATCGGATTATCTGGTGGAATCTTTATACGAGACTGTGACCACTCCTTTTGGATTTTCCACTACAGTAAAGAATTCTTTCAGCGTCACCACACTGCAGTTTATGTGTGCCACCAGCAGAGAGCAGCAGCAGCAGGGGAGAAAGAAGCCAATGCACAAACGGTGTGAAAATGTTCACCTCGTCTTTTTACCTCATTACAGTCAGCCCGCTCAATTCCTCCAAAAAGAGTTTCAACAGTCAGCATTTCCAACCCCATGTCTATACATCCCTTGTGCACCCAATTCATTCCCACACTATCTGCAGGGAGCTGTAGCGCAAAGTGAACATTCTGCCTCAAAAACTGGCCATTTGATCCAACAGGAAGCACATTTGTTCAGCACAGAATTCAACAATTCTGAGAGTACAGAAGCACCCAGCCAACACTGGTCTACTTCATTGTACAGCTGTCCAAATGTGGCTTACTGACCGTCCCAGGACACAATCCCAGCCAGCCAGCTACAGAAACGGCCCTGAGGGGAAAAGGCCAAAACACGAATCCTCCTTTCTCTGCTCTTTCCACCTGCATGTCAGTGGGCCAGTAGGGTGAGGGATTTAGGCCAGCTTGAGTGAAAAGGCCTTTGTCCGTGAGCCCATTGACATGTATATCATCTCCCAGAGTTCCACATCAAAGGGAGGAGGAGGGGGTGGCAGATTAAAATGGAGGGAAGCTTTAAACGGAGGAATGAGCATTGTAGGAGTTTATGAAAGGAAGGAGATTAAGGAGCAAAGCCAGTCCAGGTTAGATAAATGGGGTGTGGATGGGTTTGGGACATGCACTCCGAGGGAGCCTGCTGCATTTGAAAAGGTGCAGATGGGGTCATAGTGTGGGCTCAATAGGGGGAAGCTGGGGTCATCATCAGTGCTGACCTGCAGCCATTAGCATTGCACTGAGGCTTTATTTCCCCAGTTTCTTTAACAGAATCACAGATAATTAATGAATGTGTATACTGGAGGTCTCAGAAATCACTGAATTACAGTGTTGTGGTACATGACACATACATTTAAGAGTAACCAAAAAAAAAATACTGGAGGCATTCCAACTCTTTGCTTTAGCAGTTTTATAAGACAGGTTGCATCACCTCATTTCAACATATAAGAGATCCCATTGTCCTTGTGTGACAGTGGATATTGTGAAACCTGTCGTAATCACGACTCCACACCAAGGTCAGCAAAGGTCAGTAAAACCTTGGCGTGAAGAAACCTTCTACAAGTCTCTAGTGCACTTTAACACGAATAATAACAAACCTGAAGACACAGTCAGTTATTGAATTTTTGGCCATCTGAAGCCATTTTCACAGTACAAAAGTCAAGTATAATGCACCAAATAGCTCATTTATGTTTGAATATATATTTTCAAGAATGGTTTTCAACATGACAGATTAACAAAAAGTGCTTTAAGGGTTTTTTTCAGCTAATTAAATAGCAAAAGCAGTTAGTGAATTGTGAATTTAGCCACGTAATCAAACCAAAGAACATGGAAGGATTCCCAGACAAGATCAGCAGCTCAACAGCAAGGAGCATTTGTAAGTTGCCAATTGAGTCACATAAATCTGTACCATCCTGTGCTACTGAGGCCTGTGAGGTAACAATAAATGTGACCTGAACTGACGTGCTTGCCTCACCTGAAATGACACCTGTGTGTGCCAGCACCTTCAGCAGATTATTGGACAGCTGTCATGAGTTCAGAGCAACTTGCACATTGTGCCTCATCAGAAATTAATAAATATTTGTATTGCCTGTCAAGAGTACGATCACATTTGCAATTAGATGTCCTAACACAGCAGTTATCACCAAACTTTTTCAAAAAACTGTGCAATAACTCCTCTGCTTTGTCTCAAATTCCTGCATTTCTATTGTGAAAGCCACAGCAAAATGAGGCATTTTGGTTGAGTGTAAAGATGGGGTGAAGCTAACAGTAAATGAGGAGGTAAAGAATCTTCCTGAAGAGCTTTAATCAAGCTCCACAATCTCCCCGGCACCCGATGAGTAAACACTCAACGTGTGGCCAATTTCTACAACTGATCCCATTAGGATTGAAAGGCTATGGATTAAACAGTATAGAACAAGATGTCTGAGCTGTCAGACTTGAATCCGTGCTCAGTCATCCCTGATCCCTTAAACTCGTGTTGGTTACCCACAGTGGAAACTCTGAGTCACACTGGAAAAATGGCTTCCTTTTACTAGAAGCTAAAAGCTTCCATTTGTCTGTTACTGAGCAATGTTTTGAATGGTCCTTTGACTGGTTTCTGTTAATGGTCCTGGTGGAATAATTGCCCAGTTGCTCCTGCTTACTATGCCTACACATATGCAGTTATTAAAGACAGCAGGGAAAGAAACCTTTAAAACAGACATCATACAGTTTTCAAGCAGAAGCAAGCCTATTTCTTTTGGAGACTATATCAGCTGCAACTATCTAAGCCAACATTAGCCCTATTAGCTGACTTCATGAGATTAATGTTATTATGCAAATAAATGGGGTATAGGAAACTGTCTGCTCACTAGAAGCTGGCATTAATTTAGATTTTTGTAATTGCTCAGCTTTACATTACTGTACCTCCATTAGCAACACGGAGTATTTTAATGGAGGAAATGCCATATTTTCTAGTTTGTGCAAATTATTTCTCAATTGAGAAACAGATGTTGAGCTACCCTGAGTCTTGTATAAATTAAAAAGATTCTGGATTTAAATATTTACCCTTGGGGGAAGCTGAACTCCTGTAGCCCTTACGTGTGTGGTGTCCACACAGACTGAGACTGAGTTGCTGCTGCTAACACAGAGACAGAAAGAGCAATCACCTGGTTAGCACTGCTGCCTCACAGCAAGAGAGTACTGGGTAAAAAACCCAGGCAGTTTGCATGTTCTCCCCATGCTCGCGCAGGTTTTCTCCAGGCGCTCTGGTTTCTCCTGCCATTGAAAAATACGCTAGGGTAATGCTGCCCATCAGCCCACTCTCACAAAAGAGATTCTTAATCTAAAGAGGTCACTTCCTCGTTAAATAAAGGTTAATAAACTGAAATAAGTAAATACAGCCTGGGTTTCTGGTTTGACTATATGATACAAATATATCCTCCACTTTCCCTTTTAACACGAACACTCCATGACTCCATACCTTCGCCAAGGCTGACACATCCTCATATTTCTGTTTTCCTAAGGTAAAATATTTCTATATTCCCCGGCGACTTCATTAGATACACATTGCTTGCACTGGGTTGGACCCCTTTTTTGCCTTCAGAACTACCTTAATTCTTCACAGCATAGTGTTAACAAGGTGCTGAAAATGTTTCTAACAGATTTTGGTCCATACTGACAAAGCATCTGGCAGTCACTGCAGATCTGTCGACTACACATCCATGATATGAATCCCCTGTTCCTCCGCATCTCAAAGATGCTCTCCTTGATTGAGATTCGATGGCTGTGCAGGCCATTTGAGTACCGTGAATTCATTTTCATGTTCAAGAATTTCCTTTGAGCTGATTTGAGCTTTGTGACATAGCAAATTATCCTGCAGCCATCAGAAGGTGGGTACACTGTGGTCATAAAGGATGGACGTGGTCAGCAACAATAGTCAGTTTCTGATGCCATCCTACCAGCTCAAAGCCATCTGGCCATTCTCCTCATCAACAAAGTTTTTTCCACCCAGGGAACTGTTGCTCACTGGATATTTTCTCTTTTTTAGACCATTCTCTGTAAACCATAGAAATGGTTGTGTGGGAAAATCCAAACAGATCAGCAAGTTCTGCAACACTCAGACCACAACCATGCCACATTCATAGTCACTTAAATCACCCCTCTTTCCACTCTGAAGCTCGGTTTGAAATTCAGCAGGTCGTCTGGACCATGTCTACAGTCCTAAATGAACTGCGCTGCTGCCATGTGAAGGGCTGATTAGATAGTTGTTTGAAGAGCAGTTGAACCACCGTACCTACAAAGGTGGCTGGTGAGTGCATGACTTTTTATGTTTGATATACACTACCAGTCAAAAGTTTGGACAAGCGTGTCCAGACTCTTGACCAGTAGTGTATATTTGTGGATCACACAGCAAACTCTGTTCACAAACCCCCAGTTATGAAAGCATTCCTGAGCCCATGCAGTGATTTCCATGACAGAATTATGCCTGTTTGCAATGCAGTACTGCCTGAAGGCTCAAAGATCACAAGCATCCAGTACTGGTTTTTGGCTGTGTCCCTTGCACATAGAGATATCTCCAGATCCTCTGATTCTTTTGATGATATCATGTACTGGAGATGATGGCAAATTCAGTGTCTTTCCATTTTTACATTGAAAATTGCCTCACAGTTTGTAAGCACAGTTTCTGGCAGATTGCTGAACCTCTGCCCATCTTTACTTCTGAGAGACTCTGTCTCTCTAAGGTGCTTGTTTTATACCCAATCACATTATGGCCTGTTGCCAATAACACCACTTACTTTTCCAG
>VUQH01022427.1:5130-23080 GCA_015106775.1 Etroplus canarensis | reverse complement strand
ACGTAGTCTGTCTTGTTTCTACTGACTTTCATTCCTCTTCTCTCCAGTGCATACCTCCACCTCTCTAGGCTCTCTTTCACCTCCTTCCTACTCTCACTACAGATCACAATGTCATCTGCAAACATCATAGTCCACAGAGACTCCTGCCTCACCTCATCTATCAATCTGTCCATCACCATTGCAAACAAGAAGGGGCTCAGAGCTGATCCCTGATGTAATCCCACCCCCACCTTGAACCCATCTGTCACTCCTACTGCACACCTCACAACTGTCCTCACACATGTCCTGCACCACCTTCACACACTTCTCTCTCCACAACACTCTCAAAGCAAACATTGCATCTGTTGTACTCTTTCTCAGCATGAAGCCATACTGCTGCTCCCTGATAGTCACCTCTCTTCTTAGCCTAGCTTCAACAACACTTTACATTTTCATGGTATGGCTCATCAACTTGATCCCTCTGTAGTTACAACAGCTCTAAACATTAAGCGGCCCTGATGTTAAAGTTCAATATGTTTAGCAGCTGTTAGCTTGTTAGCTCACACAGCCTTGAGCTGCTGATCAGCGATAAAGCTGCAGTCCAACTCTGTGACAGCAGGTGTTTCCAGGTGTTTGTTCTCTCAGATAAGGTCACTTTAATTTCTTTCGTTAGGACTGGTAGCAGTTAGCATTAGCAGCCCGTTGTCATGTGAAGCTAACGTGGTTTTTATAAGCTTAACCCCGCTGAGCGAGGATAAAGTCCTCCATTCTGTCAGACAGGTGTACAGGCGTGGGCTCACCTTCGTCCTGGTCGTACATCTTTAATTTAAACTTAAACTTTCCGCAGGAAAAAAGCTCAACCAAAATACACAACACACCGCACGGCGCACACAGGAAACTGTGCGACACTTCCGCTGGGTTCTTCTTCGTTAGTGATAGCCAGAGGTGACGCACTGCTGCCTCCCTGGTTTGGACGCTGCAGCTGCAGGAACGGGCTCAGAGTGTGTATGTACGTATGTGTGTGTGTAGGTGTGCATGTGTCTGTGTGTGTAGGTGTCTGTGTATGTTTGTGTGTGTGTCTGTGTGTGTATATGTGTGTAGGTGTGTGTGCATGTGTACAGTATGTATAGGTGTGTGTGTGTGTGTGTGTGTGTGTGTGTGTGTGTGTGTGTGTGTAAACACTATAATGCTCTCCTCTTGATCTCAGAGGCAGTGGAAGCTTCTTTGTCCAGAAGTCTGTTTGTCATATTTTGAGTGACAGCTTGTTTCTCAGTTGGGACACAGGTCTTGGCCCTGTTGGGAGGACCATTATGAGACTGCAGGCTCTGTTTTGGAGGTGAGTGCAGGGAAGCTGTATGAGGACCCCATGAATCCCGCAGCCTGGCATTGCTTTCCATGTTGATGCTGACTTCTTCCATGGTCTGGGCTCTTTGGATAGCATTGACCCTGAGGTGGATATAGTCGCGTGTCAGAGGGTGATGAAGACCCCTCTTCTTTATCCTTTCACTCACTGCCTTCTCACTCAGCATCACTGACTGTTTAGCAGTCTCACTGGACACTCTGCCTGTGAAGAAAAAGGTTCATTTGCAACAGGGATCAAGTCATTTTCAAGTATTTTTCTACTTTTGACTCAAGCGTGCTTACCTTCTGTTTGACATTGTGTGGGGGAAAACAGGAGACCAGTCTGGCGAAGCAACTCAGCTCTCTTTGGTTTCTTACTGCTGTGACTCTTTTGGGTGGCCGAGGGCAGCCGCTCCGCGCCAGTCGAGGTAACGGGAAACTTTCGGAGAAAAGCTGCAGATTTACCAGAAACCAAACGCTCCTGCACCATCACATCGTCTTGTGGTGAATCTTCCCGTGGTGAATTTGCGTAATCCCAGAAAACTTTGGCAAACTGGTAGAGCTTCACGCCATATATTGTGTTCAGTAATATACTAAAGTAAAAAAGGACGAAATGAGAAAAATTACATAAGAAAAAATAATCAAGCTCATGCGAGTCATCTGACTCACCTTTGGTCAAGGAAGTGCACGGACAGTATACGACCTGTTCCCTTCTCTGCTGTGATCTCCCTTAAACAATCTCCAGTGAGGAAATTAAATATGCAAATCTTTCCATCCACACAGCCAGTGATAACACGGAGGTAGACCAGGGTGAGAGATTTAACCTCCCTGTGGAACAGTCAGAAGATCCAGTATTCCTATAGGGTTACATTTGCATTGTTTTGCAAGTCAGCTTCTAAGGTTGCTTACGTTTGGTGGCTGAAGGTCATGAGACACTTTTTAACATCATTGCTGACGCTCCATGCCATGACCTTGCCGCTAGAGTCCCCAGATAGAAGGTGCCATTCGTCGAGGAACAGGCATTTCACTCTGCTCCTGTGGGCATCAATCACCTTAAGGAAGGGAGGTCATCACACAAAAATTATTATATAAACAAAAAGTAATGTTTTATCACCTGTACATGGCACAAAGTGTGCTGTATTTTGTTCTCCACAAATGCTTAATATTCTCACCCTGAGCAGTGATGCACGCTCCATGTCCCATATTTTGATGAGGCCCCGGTTACAGCTGCTGTAGACCGTTGTTTTGCTTATCTTTACACACAGGACAGAGTTGGCGTGCTTGAAATTAAAATCATCAAAATGCTTCCCAGTCTGCAGACACCACACTGGCAAAGCAGTAGTTCATTTTAGTTTAGTTAGTATGGGAAAAGGTAACATCAACCTTTTTATGGTGAGACAAAAGTGACAAATTGTTCCCATGTTGACATGTAGTTGTGTATATATACACTCAACACCATCTAACACAAATATCTAATCAGTCAATCACATGAGTACATTTAGACATGGTCAAGATGACCTGCTGAATCAGTACTGCTCCCAGTAGACCACACACACACACCAATACACACCACTGTGCAATACTGAATATCCACGTGCAGTATATGCATTACATTGCATATTATTTACTCTCCATGCATCTATAGTGTTAATATGTCTAAAGAACAATTGTTTTTATTTAATAGTGTATATATATTACATATTTTCATACTTTTTATAACAGTGACTATCTGCCCCTGCAATCAATGCAGATTTTCCCACTGTGGGACAAATAAAGGATTATCTTATCTGAAGTTCAAACTAAGCATCAGTATGAGGAGGAAAGGTGACCTAAGTGACTTTAAACGGAGCATAGTTGTTGTGGGCTGGTCTGAGTATTTCACATACTGGTGATCTACTGGAATTTTCTTGCACAACCATCTCTAAGGTTTACAGAGAATGGTCAGAAAAAGAGAAAATATTCAGTAAGTGGCAGTTCTCTGGGTGAAAATGCCTTGCTGATGCCAGAGGTCAGAGAATGGCCACAGTGACTCAAATAACTCATTACAACCAAGGTACGTAAGAGAGTACCTCTGAACACATAACACCTTGAAGCAGATGGGTTACAGCAGCAGAAGAGCACACCAGGTGACCCTCCTGTCATCTGAGAATGAGTAACTGAGGCTACAGTTCAGATGGGCTCAACAAAATTCACCAATAGAAGACTGAAAAACATTGCCTGGTCTGACAAATCTTAATTTCTGCTCTGACATCCAGATAGTAGGATAAGAATTTGGAATAAACATGCAAGCATAGATCCATCCTGCCCTGATTCAATCGTTCAGCTGGGGTGGTACAATGGTGTGGAGAATGTTTTCTTGGCACACTTTGGGTCCTTTGTACCAAACTGCGCATCGTTTAAATGCCACAGCTAACCTGAGTATCGTTGCAGACTATTCCATCACTTCATGACCAGTTAAGTAGCAGAGGGAGTTGTTAATCAGTTTCAGCTGCTTTGGTGTTAATGAATTCAACAACAGGTGCACTAGAGGGGCAACAATGAGACAACTAAAAAACAGGAATGATTTTATGGGTGGAGGCCACTGACATTTTTTTCCCCTTCTCATCTTTTCTCACTTTTTTTTTTTTTACTAATTTTGCATTTGGCTAGGGTCAGTGTCACAGCTGGTAGTATGAGGTCATACCTGGACCTTACTGAGGTTGCACAGGTAGTCAAACTCCTCCAGGATGGCACATCCATACGTGCCATTGCCTGAAGGTTTGCTGTGTCTCTCAGCACAGTCTCAAGAGCATGGAGGAGATTCACAGAGACAGACAGTTACTCTGGGAGAGCTGGACAGAGTCATAGAGGGCCATTAACCCATCCTCAGGGCTGGTATCTACTCCTTTTGTGGAAGGTAGGAACAAGATGAGCACTGCCAGAGGCATATAAAATGACCTCCAGCAGACAACTGGTGTGAATGTCTTTGACCAAACAATCAGAAACAGGCTTCACAGGGGTGGCCTGAGGGCCCAACATCCTCTAGAGGGCCCTGTACTCACTGCCCAGCATCGTGGAGCTTGATTGGCATTGGCCACAGAACACCAGAACTGGCAGATCTGCCACTGGCACCCTTCACAGATGAGTGTCTTTGAATTTAGCCCTCTATGGGTTGTTTGATGGAAATGAAAGTTATCAATGTGGCATTGTTTCACTCCTAACACATTACCCAGTCTATATCAATATAGGTATCCAGGATGAATTTTTCCCCATTGAAATCTGATGTGTTTTCTGTCCCTTTAAATTTTTTTGGAGCAGTGTATAATTAAAGCAGTGTGGGATCACTGACAGAGAACAGAACAAAAGGCAGCCAACATCCAAAGAAGAGCTTAGGAATGTCCTTCAAGAAGCCTGGAGAACTATTCCTGAAAACTACTTAAAGAAATTCCAAGAAAGCTTCCCTAAGAGAGTTCAGGCTGAGTTGAAGAATAATGGTGGCCATAACAAATATTAACTTTCAAGCTTGTTGGAATTGTGCAAACTCTATCTTGTTTTTATGTACTGTATGTCCATTTATCTTTGCACTATTCAGAAAATCACTCCACCTATTTACCATTTTCCCGAGCGACACCTAAAGGAAGGAGGGGTGGCTCAAGTCTTTTGCACAGTAACGTACATACACCATTCAGTGCCAGCTTACCTTTTACTTTACAATCCTTAGCTCCTGAGACAAGTCTATCAGCATGGACATCCAGGCAGCTGATGGTGCCAGAGTGACCATACAGCACCATGTCACACCTGTCTGTCTTCAAATTCCAACACCTGAAGGTATGACGACATAAAAACGTCAATTAAATTGAAGTAATTCACAAGGGAAAATGTATTATCAGCAGCTTCTGTATAGTCAGTTTTAATCCATTAAAAAAAAAAATTCTTTTTCACCTGATGTTTGAGTCACAGCTCGCAGTTATCAGCAGATCTCTGTCCTCACAGAGCAGCACTGCCCGAATGCTTCCAAGGTGTCCTTTCAGCACCGACACGGCTTCTGTTTTTGATCCCACAGTAAACAGATGAACCAAACGGTCCTTTGAGCCTGTGGCCATCAGCAACCCGCCTCTGTAGTCTACCACCCGATAAGGGTCTTCACTGCCGAAACACAACCACTTCTTAATGACATCAGTTGCAACAGTAGGAAGACTTTTTTTTTTATTCCTGAGTTGTGAGCTTATTTAAGCACAATAAAAATAATAAAGGAAGCTGATCACTAACTTGTCCAGCAGCACTTTGGTAAAATATATGTCGCAGTAAACATTTCGCTCTTCCATGTGAACTGTTCTGGTTTTGATGTTCGCGTAAGCAACTGTAAATGGATGGACCTGTGAAATCAAACGGTGAATATTTTTGGCACAAAAGCTGCAGTTCAGTAAAGAGAAAGTATGGATTTGTGACCTTTTGGTCAGAAGAGTCAATATCCTCCTCCTCATCCTTTATTGGCACAGGGACTTCCACAATGTTGGCATAGGTAGGACTGACTGTATTAATAATTCTGCACCCCTGAAACAGAAAAAAAACATCACTGATTGTCTAAACCTGATTCCAAAAAGCTTGGGGTGCTGTGTAAAATACAAATAAAAGCACAATCCAATGATTTGCAAATCTCAAATCAATATTTTATTTACAAAACACAGAAAACATCAAATGTTGAAGGTGAGACACTTTACTATTTCATTAAAAAAAATACTTGTTCGTCTTGAATTTGATGGCAGCAACACATCTCAAAAGTTGGGACAGGGCTGTGTTTGCCACTGTATAGCATCCCCTCTTCTTTAAACAGCAGTCCATAAACATCTGGGCACTGAGGAGACCAGCTGCTGGACATTTAGGAGAGGAAGGTTGTCCCATTCTTGTCTGATATAGGAATCCTGAGTCTTCTTTGTCATATTTTGAATTCATGACGTGCCAAATATTTTCAGCTGGTGAAAGGTCTGGACTGCAGGCTAGCTAATTCAGCACCTGGACTCTTCTACTATGAAGTCATGCTGTTGTCATAGATGCAGTAGGCGGTTTAGCATTGTCTTGCTGAAATATGCAAGGCCTTCCCTGAAAAAAAGAAGTCATCTGGAGGGGTGCATATGTTGCTCTACAACCTACATATACCCTCAGCATTGATGGTGCCTTTCCAGATGTGCAAGCTGTCAGAACTGTAGGCACTAATGCACCCCCATACCATCAGAGATGCAGTATCCATGATTTCCAAAAAAGAAATTCTAATTTTGATTTAGTGTGACTACAGAACAATTTCACACTTTGCCTCACTTGGCATGATTAGAGCTTTAACCTGCATTTGTGGACGGCACCGCCAACTGTGTTCACAGACGATGATTTCTGGAAGTGTTCCTGAGCCCATGCAGTGGTTTCCATGACTGAATCATGCCTGTTTGCAAACCAGTGCTGCCTGAGGGCCTGAAGATCACCAGCATCAAAAACTGGCTTTTGGACATGTCTCTTGTGTACAGAGATGTCTCCAGATTCTCTGAATATTTGAATACTCCATCATCTACAGTGAATAATATCATCAAATTCTTTGCAGTTTATTTTTGGCACCACTTCATTTTCCAGCAATTTCTTACCCTTGTCCCAACTTTGAGATGTTTTGCTACCATCAAATTCAAGATGAGCTTGTATTTTTCCTGAAATAATAAAAATTTCTCACTTTTAACATCTGATATGTTTTCTGTTTTGGCTTTTTTTGCGAATAAAATGAGATTTCCAAATCATTGCTTTGGGCTTATATTTTACACAGCATCCCAAACTTTTGGGAAATTGGGGTTGTATATGACTTATTATTTTGAAGAAGTCGTATTGTTTTCATTACTGAAAACTAACATATTTAAATCATATAATCAAGCAAAAAGGGGGAAAAAAAAAAACCTTCATCACAGATTTCATTTGATCCTGAAAAGTCCTTTTGAACTTGATTTCATACAAGGTTTCCTGTGCAAGGTGCTGCCAGTATCCACAAATTGTCATGCAGCACCTCAAAGTATGAGCATCTAACAGACCTGAAAGAGACACAAACGCTGCATTTTAACTTTTCAGTGTCACATTTATACACTCGTCAGCCACTTCATTAGGTATACCTGTTCAACTGTTCGCTAAAGGCAATCTTATCAGATTACTTCAAGATGATAAGAAGGCAAATATGAGTTAAATGAGCAATAACCAGTCTTTACAACCAAGGTACAAAGAGGACCTCTGAACCCACAACACGTTAAATCTTGAAGTAGATGGGCTACAGCAGCAGAAGACCACACCTGGTGCCCCTCCTGTCAGCTAAGAACAGAAAGCTGAGGCTACAATTCAGACAGACTCACTTAGGGATGTGGTGGAATGGGAGATTTGCATCATGGATGTGCAGCTGAAAAATCTGCAGCAACTCTGTGATGCTATCGTGTCATCATCGATTGAAATCTCTGAGGAACTTTTCCAGCACTCTGCAGTCTATGCCATGAAAAATTAAGGCAGTTCTGAAAGTAAAAGGGGTTCAACCCAGTACTAGGAAGGTGTATCTAATGAAGTGGCCTATGAACATGTGTAATTACAGGCTGTAATGTCACAGTGTCTTAAATATGTATTTTAACACGCAGACAGGTAATTGTTTGCTTGGCAAGATTTCATTATTAATATAACCAAGAACTACCAACATGAGGATGTGGTTAATGAAATAACATCCCTGAGTTTCCATCCACCTAGCTCAGTTGCTTTATAGTTTTAGTTTAGTGAGTAAAAGTAACTGTAATACATAGAACTTCACTAGAATATCATTATGTGATGACTTGCCTAATATCCTCTTGGATAGATCAACAGGTAGGCAGCTGATGAAATCTCGGTGGCGGCTGACTCCAGAAAAAGACTTAAAGGATCCTGGCACTACCATAAGTGCAGGGTCCTCTAACTCCTCCGCGTCATGTTGTGTGTTATTGTAGTTACTTACTGAAAAGATAAGATATACTTTAATTAACCCCAAAAAACTGGTTGTTACAAAAGCCAAAAATTTGACATACAGGAACCTGTAACAAAAAAGCTTTAAAAAGTACAATATTACCTCTCCAAATCTCTTAGACCAATATTTTATTCACAAAAGAACGTAGTAAATGTTCAAATGTTGAAAGAGAAACATTTTACTATTTCAGGAAAAATACTAGCTCATCTTGAATTTGAGGGCAGCAACACATCCCAAGAAAGTTGGGACAAGGGTAAGAAAAGGCTAAAACGTAAGTGGTGCAGAAAAGAAACAGATGTAGGAACTTGTTGCTAGGTTAATAGGCAGCAGGCCAGTAATGAGGGTGGTATAAAAAAGAGCACCTTAGAGGCAGAACTTCTCAGAAGCAATGATGGGTAGAGATTCAACATTCTGCAAGAAACTGCATCTACAGATTGTGAAGCAATTTGAGAATATTGTTCCTCAATGTAAAATTGCAAAGACTACAGTACATAATTTCATCAAAAGATTCTGAGAATATAGAGAAATCTCTGAACGCAAGGGACACAGCTGAAAACCAATACTGGATACTGATGCTTTTTGGGCCCACAGGTGGCACTGGATTGCAAACAGGTATGATTCATGGAAATCACTGCATGGGCCCAGGGACACTTCATGAAGTCATTCTCTGTGAAGATCACTGTTCACTGTGCCACCCATAAATACAGATTTCTATCATGCAAGTAGAAGCCGAATGAGAACATAACCTAGAAATGCCGCCATCTTCTCTGGGCCGAAGTTCATTTCAAATTGACTGACGCAAAGTGGAAAACTGTTCTGGGATGAGACAAATCTAAATTTGAAATTCTCTTTGGAAATCTGCGGCATCCTCTGGACTAAAGAGGAGAGAGCCGAGTTTAAAAACGTGTATTTGATGGTATGGAGGTGCATTTGTACCTATGGTACTGGCAACTTGCACATATAGAAAGGTACCAGCAATGCTGAAAGGTATATACAGGTTTTACAGTTACATATGCTCCCCTTATTTGTCAGACATTATTTGTCAGGAAAAGCCTTGCATATTTCAGCAAGACAATGCTAAGC
Organism: Etroplus canarensis; assembly: GCA_015106775.1. Classification (NCBI taxonomy): domain Eukaryota; kingdom Metazoa; phylum Chordata; class Actinopteri; order Cichliformes; family Cichlidae; genus Etroplus; species Etroplus canarensis. The sequence continues at coordinate 13,695 of VUQH01022427.1, read as the reverse complement.
CGCATACTGCAGCTGTTACAGTACCATGGCTTCGTAGTAAAGTCAAGGCGCTGGACTGGACTTCCTACAATCCAGATGTTTCACCAGCTGAAAATATTTGGCAAATCATGAAATGCAAAATATTAAAAAGTAAACCCAGGACTGCTGAGCAACTGGAATCCTGTAACAGACAAGAATGGGACAACGTTCCTACTCCTAATGGTCCAGCAGCTGGTCTCATCAGTTCCCAGACGTTTATGGACTGTTGTTAAAAAAAAAGAGGGGTTGCTACAAAGTGGGAAACATGACTCTGTCCCAGCTTTTTTGAGACAAGTCGCTGGCAACAAATTCAAGATTAGCTAGTATTTTTAATGAAATAGTAAAATGTCTCACCTTCAACATTTAATATTTTCTATGTTCTTTTGTGAATAAAATATTGATTTGAGATGAAGATGTAGAAATCATTGCATTGTGTTTTTATTTGTAGTTTACACAGCAGCACAACCTTTTTAGAATTGGGGTTACTTATAGCAAAATTAAATAATATAAAAATTTTGAGTTTTGCACTCAATTAAATAGAAAAAATAAAATAAATGAGCTAAATAAGTAAAAATGTAATAAAATGTAAGTTGAATATAATATTTAATTTTAATTAAATAAAAGATGAATTTAAAACAATGAGATGACTTTATAAAGGAAAATATCTCAAATTCACGAAAGCTATTTAAAACAGAATACAAACTTGTTAAATGTCAAAAATATCAAACAGCAAATGTCATTAAAATGGCTCCGAAGGGTATATGACTTTGGTAAGATAATAGCAGTGCCCAGAAAACGTTTGTATCACTTGCAAAAGAAAGTCAACATGACTGTAATAAAAATATTTTAACCTGATTTTTAAATGTATTTAATTTAGTCATGGATAAAATGCTTCACACTGTAAGGTAAAGACCCTACAGTATTAGAGAGAAAACCCCAACAATCAGACCATCCCCTCTGAGCAAGCACTTGGCAACTGTGGAAAGGAAGAACTCCCTTTAAACAGGAAGAGATCTCAGGGAGCAGCAGCCATCTGCCTCCACCCGTGAGGGGAAAGAGAAGAGAGAACGGAGAGTAAATCGAGAATAAATAACCGCAATAAGCAAATACTTTTGTTACAAAGGGTAACACAGACTTTTTACTTTAACTATATGCAAACCAATTGTGTTTAGGTGTGTAGTATTACCCCCCCCCCCCAAATAACCCATTTTGAGCCAGGAAAAGATCTGATAAAGCAGATTTCATATCAGTGAGCAAGGAGGCCATTTCAGTTCTCCATAACTGGAAAGCAGCAGTGTATGTGTCCTCTAGTGATTCCCAGTGGGAACTGTAGTGCAGTTCAAACCTTCAAGTGTCTCTTTCTTTTGTGGTCTTACCATTAAACTGCAGAAATCCTCGTTTTTGTCTGACCAGCAGCACGCTGGTTAAGTTGGCCACCATGTGTAATAGCTCCAAATCGCACAGTGAGAAAATAGAGCAAACGTAGCTCAACTTAACCCAGTCTGGACTGCCGTTGAACCACTTCCAGATTCCCTTCAGGTCCACCCCGACCGGCGGTCCGGCCGGCGGCGAGTGTGAGCAGCGAGGGGGGTAATCCTGGGGCGAGGCCGGGCGTCTTGACCTGCCGTAGGTGTGCACCGTCCACGAAGTAGCGCTGCTTAGCACGCCCTGGACGTGCTCCAGCAGTTGGATGCTTCCGCAGCATGAAAGCAGCGCCACCACAAATCTCCTCCGGAACTCATCCGACGCCTTCCACAAATGCCGGCTGGAGCCGGGTGGCGTGGGGGCGAACACGCAAGGAGGACACATCCCGCACATATATATACATCCCTCCGCTGGTTTACGGTGGAGTTCATCCACAGAGCAAACCATACCAGTGACGGGCTTCATGCTGTTACTAGTTTGCTTTAAATCGGCAAGCAACGGTTGCTTTTTACCCTCAGAAGTCCGCCAAGCATGATTCAAGGCATTATCATCAACGTTATGATCATCAAATGCACCGACATCAAAGCTATGATCATCAAATTCACCGACATCAAAGTTATGATCATCATAGTGCCTTTGATGGTCACGAATGCATGCAGGTATCTGATGTCACTCTTGCTTCAATAGTTATTATTTCAGGATTTTTTTTGTTCGGCATGATCCCTTTGCACACAGACGAAAACCTTTAAAAAGTGTGTGCGCCGCCCGGGAATCGAACCCGGGTCGCAAGAATGGGAATCTTGCATGATACCACTACACCAGCGGCGCCGTTAAGTGGGACAACGACGGCAGTCGTTATATCGTCGTAGAGGAAACACAGGTGCCCGTATATAAAATGGGTAAATGTAGTTTAAATGCTCGCCTTTAATATTGCGCTTAGAAGAGAAGCTAAAATAAAGAGAGAGTAAACGAACAGCACATATTTGATGCAACGTTACTCCAGTTTATTTGTACCTTTATTCTGAAAGGGCGTCTCATGTACTTCCGGGGAGGCGTGAGGTTTCGGATAGTTTAGTTTGTGGTTTCCAGTCAGAGCTTCATGTGCTAACAGCTAAAATCTGTATAGTTTTGGACGGCGACTGGTAAAAAAAAAAAAAAAAAAGAACTACAGAAATACAGACGCAGAAAATCTAGTAGGTACAAAAATATGTGTCCTTTGAATGCTATTAATTAGCAACGCATCGTGTAACCAGTTTCCATTTTGCTGCTTGTGCTGCGATAATTAGAGAAAAACGCCTCGGTTACCAGCCACAGCAGACGAGCACCTTTCCCACTCTTGTTTTTCTTGTCTGTTTGAGTAACATCTGTGAAATTTTAAAAGCTAAAATGGTTGCTGGCCGATCTTTAACGCGCTAGGTTTACGTTAGCTTAATGTTAGCAGCGGGTTTCTGTGTAAACAGCTGTCACTAAGCTCGATTGTTTCCATTCATTATCGGCAGGGTTTCCACATGTCGGACGGGAGGAACAGCGTGGAGTGGGTCGAGACAACCGAGGAGGTGGTTGTAATAGAAGAATGCCTCACTCCTGGGAGCACCGCCCCTGCAGGTGCGCTGTAAAAACATCACAAATCACGCTGGCTTTACTGATGTAATACAGGCTTTAAAATAGTGTCTTTGTTCCTGCAGGGATAACTGTTTTAGAGCCGACAGAAACACCAATCCAGAAGCTACTGGACGCTGTGGGGCAGGGAGGCAACCCAGAGGGCGACGATGGCTTTTGTAAGCAAACAGTATTTACTCTTCTGCAGTCTCAGTTGAACTGTTAAACTGCTGCAGTCTTGCAATAAATGGCCTGTTTACTAGGGTGGCCAAATGTTGGGCAAAGAATATCAGCCATACCATGAAGACTGAGGTAAGAGTTGTTGAAGCTAAATTGAGAAGAGAGATGATGATCAGCAAGCAGCAGGATGGCTTCATGCCAAGAAAGCGTACTGCAGATGTGAGGTTTGTGTTGAGAGTGCTGATGGAGAAGTATAGAGAAGGTCAGGAGGAGTTGCACTGTCTTTTTGTGGATCTTGAGAAAGCATATGGTAGGGTGCCAAGAGAGGAGCTGCGGTAATGCAAGCAGGACATGTACGAGGACAGTGAGACAGAAGCGAGTTTTGCAGCTGGATTCAGGGTGGAGCATCAGTGACTGGCCCTGAGCCCCTTCTTGTTTGCAATGGTGATGGACAGGTTGACAAAATGAGATTAGGCAGGAGTCTCTGTGGACTATGATGTTTGCAGGCGACATTGTGATCTGCGGTGAGAGCAGGGAGCAGGTGGAGGTATGCACTGGAGAGACAAGGAATGAAAGTCAGTAGAAGCAAATCAGACTGTGTGAATAGGCAGATGGAATAGGGACGATGCAAGGAGTAGAGGTAGTGAACGTGAATGACCCCAGGTATTTAAACTTAGCCATCTGACACAATGGTGCAAATGAAAGGTAAAGAAGAGAGTGCAGGCAGGATGGAGTGGGTGAAGTTAAGTTTCAGGAGTGCTTTACAGCAGAAGGATAGTAGTGACAGTAGTGAGGTCTGCTATGATGTATAGTTTAGAGAAAGTGGTACTGACAAAAAACAGGAGCTGGAAGTGGCATAGTTGAAGATGCTGAGATTTTCGAAGGCAGTGATCAGGATGGACAGGATTAGAAATGAGTACATCAGAGGGACAGCACAGGTTGAGCGGTTTGGAGACACAGTCAGAGAGGCAAGGTTGAGATGGTCTGGACATGTGGAGAGGAGGAATAGTGGATATATTGGACAAAGGATGTTGAAGATGAAGTTGCCAGGCTGGAGGAGAAGGTTGATGTAAAGAAGAGGATGCAGAAAAATGATCTGCTGTGGTTACCCCTAAAGACTGCAGCCAAAAGAAGAGCATCCATCTTTAAAGATAGTCTAAACATTTTTAACCTAAAAAATAAACACAAACAATGTAGGTGACAGGTTTGGCATTGGTCATGTTAAGGACACATATACTGTGCCTTTTATATGTCTAAAAGGCACTTTTAGTTTCTCTCTTTCTCCCCAAGGGGTCACCACAGCAGATGAATTTGCTTATGTGATTTGGCACAGATTTTATACAAGATGCCCTTCCTGAGGCAACCCTCCCATTTAAACAAGCTTGGGACCAGCATTGGGCGTACACTGGCTTATGACCCCAAAGCTGTGCTTGTCTCCTCCCAGCTGTGAACCAGGGATCTTTCGTGCATGAGCCAAACATGTAAACCACTAAACCACAGAGGACTGATATTAAAATGTCTTATAATACATATGCACTGCATCTTTTCCCTCTTTTTATTCATTTCCTAGACTGTGAGGAGTGCCTGACTCTCTTCCAGGACCAGAGTGATCCTGATCATTTTAATGGCCCGTCTTTTATTCTTGATTTTCCAACGAGCTTGGGTGTCACGCAGAGGGCCCTCCTAACTTTACCCTTTGGCCTGATGATAGGAAGATCTAGTATTCCCAGTGCTGGGATTGGGGTCCTAAATTATGGAGATACAGTGTCTCCTGGAATGCATTTTGGACCATATGAAGGGGAAGTGACAACAAGAGAGACTGCATTAGCAAGTGACTTCTCCTGGGAGGTGAGCTGCCATTTTTAAAACCCAGACAGTAAGAAAGTATTGGGTCTCAACTTAAAGTTTAAACTGTTTGTTGTAATTTTTGTTGTGTGCACATATGTTGTGACGATATTCAAATTTTCTGCAGATTTGCAAAGAAAAGGATCAGTATGAATACATTGATGCTGCTAAAGACACCTACTCAAATTGGATGAGGTATTAAACTCATTTGTTTTTTAGTTAGAATTCATTTTAAATTAGACTATAAAAGAAACACGCTGTAGATTTTTTCCAACATATTTCTACTGATGGTGCATGACGTTAATATTCAGGCTGTGTTCCACTTCTAACTTGTGTCTTTCTGACACAGGTATGTAAACCGCGCTCGCAATAAGGACGAGGCAAATTTGTTGGCCGTCCAGTATAAAGGCAGCATCCTCTTTCACTGCTGTCGCATCATAAATGCTGGAGACGAGCTCATGGTGTGGCCCAGCAGCAAACTTCATACCCAGTTTAGTGAACCTTGGGCACAGATGTGGTTTCTGAAGTTGAATACAACAGGTACCCTTACTTTTCTACTCACAGTAGCTCCCAAGAAATTGATAGCTGGTGTAGTTTTTACAGACATTTTTCAATGTACAAGTCAATAATGTAATCCCAGATTGTATGTTGACATTTTTTCCCTTTTCTTCTAAAATGCAGAGAGCAGTATAGCCGGTACGTCTCAGATCTTCCTGTGCTCCCACTGTCAGCTGTCGTTTACTACTGAAGCCTTCCTCCAGCGACACACAGAATACTTCCACACACAACCTGAAGTTGCTGAAGCAGCTGGTGATGAAAATCATGCCTCCAGCGCTGCAGCATCATTGTTGGTACTGTCTGTTGATCCTGATGAGTCTAAAACATGTGATGATTGTGGCAAGACTTTCAAGCAAATGCCTCACCTCAGGAGGCACAAGCTTTGTGTTCACTCAAACAAACGTCCCTACTGTTGCACACATTGCAGGCGAAGTTTTAGCCAGGCTTCTGGCTTAATCAGACATCAGCTAGTTCACAGGAAGCAGGCCGTGGTAAAAGCTCCTAATCAGAACAAAGTCCCCTTGACACCAGAGTCAGAACTTTTGAATACTGCAGATGCAGGTGTATCTGAGGAAGTAAATGAAGGTGAAAATCTAGAAGAAGCTACAGATGTAAAAGAAGATAGTTGTGCAGGGGAGGCAGATGCACTCCAGTCCAACTGTTCAGACTGTGGTAAGAGCTTCACAAATGAAGCATCCCTTAAAAAGCACAAGGTGACTGTCCATGAGAGGTTACGCCCATACGTCTGCACCATTTGCCAGAAATGCTTTGGCCAGTGCAGCGACCTGACCAGGCACCTGCAGCATCATCAGAAACAAAATAAAATGAAAACAAATAAGGATCCAGAGGACCCTGCCTCTATGCCCTTTAGCTGTGCCGAGTGTTCACTGACGTTTACTTCAGTGGACACACTTCAGCAGCACATAAGTGAGCATCACTCAGAGGAGACCACAGTTGAAAATAAAGAAGATGATCCAATGCCTGTCAGTGAAAGTATTGTGCCAGTCCAGAATACTACTTCTCAGAGACCTCAGAGATTTGGAGCCAGATCTAAAGTTTCTGCCATAACAAAGCTCATCGCACCTAAACGAAGAGCTGCCAGCCCTGCTCAGCTGGAGAGGAACTCCACAGAACCAAATGGGAAGTTAAAAAAATACAAATGGTTTAGCTGCAATCGCTGTAAACAAACATACGGAAACCCGGATGACCTCAAAGCACATAAATGCCCTTTGAGGCAGCACAAGTGTGGCCAGTGTGGGGCAACCTTTAATAAGTCTGGTTTTCTGAAAAGACATGAGCAGGTGGCACATGTAGACACCAAATCTTACAGCTGTGATCGCTGTGGTAAAGTCTTCACTACGTCTGGTAACCTGAAACAGCATCAGAAGAGCAACACTTGTATGAAGTATCACTGCACATCTGAGCTTTTCCCGTGCTCCTTCTGTCAGTTCTCCTTCACCATGAAGAGCTACCTTATTAAACATACTAAAAGGCATCACCCTGTTGAGTATCTGTCACACTGCGAATCAGATGGCCTGATGGATCAGCTGGAGGAGCAGGAGGGGGAAAAAGAATATACATGTCCTCATTGTGGGAAGAACTGTGTAAACGCCAAAGCTTTCAAATCTCACACGTGCTTCAGGCAGGTGAAGGTTCTGTATTTGTGCAATGACTGCGGAAAGGGCTTCACAAACCACTACGGTCTGAAGCAGCACCAGCGCATTCACACGGGTGAGAAGCCGTACAGCTGCCCTCACTGCAGCAAAAGCTTCTCATACATCGGTCAGCTCAACGTGCATCTCAGGACTCACACCGGGGAGAAGCCCTACCTGTGCACCCACTGCGGGGAGAGCTTTCGCCAGTCGGGAGACCTAAAGAGACACGAGAGGAAGCACACGGGGGTGAAGCCGTACAGCTGCCCCGAATGCAGCAAAAGCTTCAGCCGCCCACAGAGCCTGAAAGCTCACCAGATGCTTCACTTGGGACAGAGAATGTTCAAATGCACTCAATGCGGGAAGAGCTTTTCCCGAAATTATCACCTCAGGAGACACCATCAGAAGATGCACATGTAGGCTAATCACATTTTTAGGAGCCCAAGTTAAAAAGGAATATTGTAAAGGAGGTTAAATGTGAACAGATTTGCACTATATGCTCAAGTACTTGATGACTTTTTGAATGTCCTGTATGTAACAAGTAACATTTCTTTTGTTGTAACACGTTCAGTGGATTTTTTTTTTTTTTGCAGTTAAGAGGAAAAAGAAAACAAACAAATGCTTATGGTCTGTGTCAGATTGCACTAAAAATAAAAACCACCAACTTGACCGTCACTGTTGACCATTTATTCCACAAAACATACAATGCAAAGCATGTGCACTGTACAAGCCTTAATATTATGAAAATACTTATAACCATGCCTGTTTTTTTTTTCAATTATTTAATCCTAAATTTTGTTTTTTGTAGTCAGATCTACTTTTTTACATGACACAGTATACCTGTTTATTGGACATTACTTTTTGCATTGCTTTTGTCAGTTTTTGTTCTTGTTAGCTCATATTTCCACCTTGACTAGATTATAAATATTAAGTAAAATTAAAATATTTCAGTCTGACCTGAACTATACAAACATACTGGTATGACAGTTGACACAAGTAAGACTCAGTTTCATTTAAACTGTGCGTAAACTGAAACAGGTAGAAACCTGGCAGTGTTTTCCATGTGCTACACACAGCGGTGTCAAGTGCAGCTGCTGGTTAGAGACGAGCTTCTTAAATCTAAAACTCTGCTGCTGGTAACTGCTTCTTCAACATCCCAGTCCAGTAATGGTTCTTACATCAGTAGTCCTAACTAATTCCAGTTCTACAAGTCCTTGACAACATCCACTTGAAAGGGGGGGAAAGAACAGATCCATCAATTGTGGCACAGCAGTCGTGGAGGCTTGTT
>VUQH01022425.1:0-14530 GCA_015106775.1 Etroplus canarensis | reverse complement strand
GGGGGGGGGGGGATGTATAACACCTACTGGCAACAAATAACGCCACTGAATCTTTCCTGAAGCCCCATTTAAAACTGCTTTCCCTTTTGTGACTTCCACATAACCATTAACCAATAGAGGTGAATACATTACTGTTCAATTCTGATTGGTTAAAGGTAACTATTTAAATAATTAATAGTACAATCCAGAGCTTTGGCATGAACATCTGAAAAAAATTACTGAAAAACACAAATCAAAAGTAAACCATGCCCACAGTTTTATCATCACTGATATAAATTTAACTTTAACGAAGAAACAAATCCAAAAAGTCAGTCCTAGCATGGACTTTTTAAAAAAAAACTGATAAATCCACTAAATATACTATATGGAAGAAAGCATTGGGTTACACCTCTTAATCAATGAATTCAGGTGTTTCTTTCAGTCCCACTGCTACAGGTTTATGAAATCAAGCACATAACCATGCAGTCTGCCTTTACAAACATTTGTGAAAGAACGGATCGTTCTACAGAGGTCACTGAATTTGAGCACGGTACTGTGATGGGGGGCCAACGTTCATTAAATTTCTTCCCTCCTAGGCACTCCACAATCAACTGTAAGTGGTATTGCAAAGCAGAAGCGATAAGGAACCATAGCAACTCAGCCACGAAGTGGCAGATCAGGTAATGTTACCGAGCGTGGCTGCATAGTGCTGAGGCATGTAGTGTGTAAAAGTTGCCATTGCTTTGCTGACTCAACAACTGCAGAGTTCCAACCTCCTCCGGTATTAACATCAGCACAAAAACTGTGCTAGGAGCTTCACAGCATGGGCCTCTTGTGGTGCCTGCAAGCCTTACATCACCAAGCGTAGGACTGAGTGATGAAAAGCATGCTACCACTAGACTCTGAAGCAGTGGAAACGTGTTCTTTGGAGTTAACGAATCTCGTTTCATACGCAGTCTGATGGCCGGAGTCTAGGTTTGATGAATGCCAGGAGAGCGCTAAATTGCCTGACTGCACTGTATCAGCTGCAAAAATGCTAAGCAGCTGTTTTTCTAGCGTTGGCCTTTGCCCCTTACTTACAGTGAGGATAAACTTTGGGGCTTCAGGAACAGTTCGGGGGAGGCTTTTTTCTATGTCATCATGACTGTGCCCCAGTGCACAAAGCAAGGTCCAGAATGGCATGGTTGGATGAATTTGATGTCAAAGAGTTTAACTGGCCCCACTGAAGACCTTTGGGATGAACTAGAACAGAGACCCAGGGCTACTCGTCCAACATCAATGTCTGACCTTACAAATTCTCTTCTGAATGAATGGGCAAAAATTCCCATAGACACCCTTCATCTTGTAGAAAGCCTTTCAAGCAGAGTGGAAGCTGTTATACCTGCAAAACAGGGACCAACTCCATGTTCATGCCTATGGATTTAGAATGTAAACTCATAATAGGTCCTGTAGGTGTAGATGACCCAATATTTTTGTCCATATAGCGTGGATTGTCTTCAGGTTAGATCTAAGCTTGCACTGCTTTTACCAGCACCTTATAGCAAAGGTATTCTTTAACCACACTACACAAAAGTACAGATCTATAAATAAACCGGTTAAAGACTTTCACACCAATACTGAGCTTTATAGGCTTCATCAGGTCCGTCATATTAAGTTATTTTTCAGTGTCACATGTATTGTTGGGAGTTCTCTGATCTTCAAGTTCGTCTCCCTGCAGACAGCCCACAGTGTGCATAAAAAGCAATAAGTCATCTCCCTGTAACCCAAATTAGGCAGAATGAAGAAATAAACTATGTTCAATAACTGGACCACGCTATGACCCGGAAATCTGGATACCAGGCACAAATCAACTTTAACTCGCTCCCTACTCTACTAACATGGCCATTCCCAGACAAATCTGGTCAGTAACATCAAAATCTTGGTGGTCAACTTTCGGGTACACTAGCACTGACAACCCTAAACTAAGAAACAATATTCTTGTCACACAAAAACTCAAACCATGACTTAAAAGCATTTTCCAACAGTCGCAATTATGGAAAAAACAGATACAGCAATGTGAAAATAAAAAGCCAATAATTAATAACAGGCAAAACAAACACTGCTTGAGTACACTGCCTGAGCCACCAAACAATACTCGTGGAAGTGTTCCTCTAAAATCCATTTTTGATGGTGTTTTTTCTATCCATCCATTTATATAAATATCTACTTGTTAAGTGCTGATAATACAAGAACCTCTATGAGGACACTGTTAAACCCTACTTCAGTAGGATTAGAAAAGTAATTCTTTCTTAAGTGGTTTTAGAAAATGATTTTAGAATACGAGTAAAAAAAATCCACAAAAAGTTATTAACAGTGCTGCTTGCATGCGTAACTGTGCACAATGGTACAGGTGTCTTCATGTACTGTGAAGACCTTGATGTCCACAGTGTTATTGCACAAATCTCTGGCTTTATGTAGCCGTCTGTTCTCAGATGAGATAGAAAAGTTGATGGAGGGAAAAAAAGATCTGAATTGTGAAATGTAAATCAAAGATCAAAGCTTTTCACTTTTTCATCACAGACTAAAACCTGATCACACAATGAGATCCTCAGTGGGTAGAGAACAGAAGGCCCAAGTAGGTAAGTGCATGCCTACATAACACACAATTACATATGTACCTAGAAGTTATTTTTTATCATTGCGGCACACAATGAATAGACCTGCTACCGACAACCATCAATGAGTTGTTCAGCTAAGCAGGACAATCATGAAGTTGACTCAGTCCATCTCTCTGTTTACTATCAGTGTTTAGGCAGTTATGTCATCAAATTCATGATGATAAGACAGAACCCAGTTCTGTTTCTGCACACTTCCACCCTTCTTCATTGCCTTTGCATAAACTTGGTCAACACCCAACATGAGGACAGGCAGACTTAATTTAAAGTGTGCTATTTTTTGCACCTGTGTGGGAATATAAAATGCTATGTGAAAAAATATGAACCCATGGTGCAAAAAAACAAGAAATGGATGAAAGCAAAAAACCCCCACTGGTGCTTTTTTAAAGTCAAGACAGTGGGCAGAATGCATTGAGAATCAGCCCTGGCACACAGACACCATTAATATCAACCATCTCCAGTTAGTCTCATACTATGCTCTCACTGGCTGACTTTTTCATCAGTTTAGTAGAGAGCAAGGAATGCTGGGAAGAGTTAGACTCTGTGGCCTCAGGAATGAGCAGACGTACTTTCTGATTTGTTCTTCTCCACTCAGAGTAGAGCTGACAGTGGTAGCGGAATGATACCTGAGGAAAACAGGGGGGCAGTATTATATATCAACTTTGCAAGTAGGCATTCCATGTAAAAATGTTTGTTTTACAGTAATGATTTATTCATTTTTACCAAAGTCCAAAGGACGTAGATGGTGAAGAGGGCGATAGTGAGAGCTATGAGGCCCACAGCCTGCAGCCAGCTCCCCAGATGGAGATGGTCCTGAGCACCTCTCAGACAAAGCCAGCCAGAAATGGCTGCTAAAGGTGTGATAAAAAGGAAGCACACCATGTCACAGAACAGTGTCCTCTTCTCATTACGAGGGCCGGGATCCCGCAGCCACTGTGGAGTAAGAATTAAGAGAGAGAAAAACGAGGCTCAGACAGAGGAAAAGAGCAGGTAGACAGAAAGATGAAAGAGACATCTCAAATTTATGCAGAGAACAAATGACACACTGCAATAACAAACAAGCAAGCAAGCACAGATATAAAATACAAAAAAATATGGTATAAAGCACCTTCACACTTTCATATACGCTCATATACACTCATTCACCACCAGCAGCCCAACCAAGACAAATTAAAGGACGAGATGAAAGATTGATGCAGACGAGGCAAAGGGCATTGACCTTTGTTACCTCTGTGAGAGGCCTTGGTCGGCGCTCGATGCTGAACTCTGTGTGGCAAAGCTCACAGTAGCTGGTGTTGGAAGATGACAGCCACTTCTCCAAGCAGCTCTTGTGCACTGTACCCAAAGTACCTGTGCAGTCACACGGGGACAAGAGGCTCTCGCTGCTGCCTCCGTCATGGCAAATACGACAAATAGGACCATCACTGAGAAAAAATGACAAATATTTAAAAAAAGAACAAAGCACATATCCATAAAAAACAACAAAGAGGTTAAAATCTGAGTTTTTTTTGACCAACAGAAAGCCAGTTTTGTTTTTTAGTGTTTCTAACTACAAGTATTTGGTATATCATTCAAGCAGAGCACAATCTACTCAAATGAAAAGAATGACAACACTAAGTGGGCATGTACTGAACAGATGAAAACTAAGAAACAAAATGGAGAAGTCTGATCATCCAGACGAATGCAACTTATCAAAAAGTTCACCCAGTAGCAGCAGTGCTACCATTAGATTGCTCCCTCTATCTGCAATTTCACCATGGGCCTCAGAAAACAATTTCTGTGTCAAACTGACATGACTTTCATTCTGTCACTGGTGAAGAGAGTGGGGTCTCAAACTAAACACTGCTGAGGTTCGTAGCCAAAGGGTCCGCAGCGTCCAAGTGCAAGGCTGGCAGATAGGGTGAGGAATGCAACCAGCATCTTGCTTTTTGTTGTTTGACAATCACTGGGTCTTGCGTAATGGATGTGTCCTTCAAAGACAGACTGTCTTTACCAAGTTCTACAGTAATAAACTGAGGCATCTGAGGGAGAAGAGATTAGAGCAAACTGCCTGAACTGAGCTAAAAAAAAATCTAGAAAAAGCAAACTGTGTGCAGAACTTGCAGAAGAGCTGGCTTGCTGTGGTAAAAAGTGTCAGCTGATGTTAATAACTCAAGTAAATCAGCTCTGTGGTTCCTGAACACAACACTTCGACAAGAATCAAACTGGTTGTCTGCTGGCTCACAAGGTCCGACTCTAGATACACATAACTAATTATTGCATATTTAAGCTTTTTCTACTGGTGAGAATGCTTCTGTTTCATGGGATCTTGCTTTTGAGTGTGATAAACTCAACAGGATTCAATGTGATCACAAGCTTCACATACATCAATGTTTAGTGTGGCAAAACAGAGCACAATCACATTAATTCAAGTCTTTAATAAAACTGGCCTACAATTGAAAGTATAGCTCTGGGAAAATTATTTTTTTAGTAAAATGTTCCATATAGCTATGAGCAGGGTAAGTCTTACCTTTGTGTGGTCATGGGTTTAAGCACAGAGGACAGCAATCGTCCATCTATGGCTGTGACCTGGGTGACATAGAGAGCCTGGCACCCATCACCACCTGCCTCCTCCACACTCTTCCACAGGCCTGTGCTACTGGCACAGTCACACAAAGAGCCAGGGAGGTGGCAACACCCGCCTGTTGTCATTGTTACAGTGTCCATACACTGGCTGCGTGGGTGGAGTTGAGGGTGAAAAGGATTGTAGGCTGGGGAAGCGCCAGGCACAAACTCCTTCTGCTTTCCACAAGTGTTTCTACAGAGAAACAGACACACAAAGATTACATATTTTTGTCATGGCAATATCTGCGGTGGAAATAAAGTACTTTTACTCAAATACTGTATTGAAGAGTTTTGAGGTGCCCAGACTTCCATCAGTTTTATGCCACTGTGATATCTTTAACATTGTAGTATCTTTATCTTACAGTGTGAAGCACCTTGAGGTGACTTTTGTTGTGAATTGGCGCTATATAAATAAAACTGAATTGAAAAGCAAATACTCAAAGTAAATAAATGGCTCAAACTGTGTCAAGGTCATTAAAAAAGTACTTACTAAAATATCCTTTCAGTTAATATAACTGATTATGTAATTAGCTTGGAATATTTTGAAGATTAGATATATTACACAATACTATGCAAATGTTTTAAGCTACCCCTTAGGAAATAGGCACAGCGATTTATTACTATGTGCAAAAATAAATGGGATACAGTACATCAGGCAGAAACAGAGTAAGTACAGTTCTAATGAGCTTGACCACCTTTATTCTTCAACACAACCTGAAATATCTTAGGCAAGCTTTCTTGTAGTTTCTTAAAGTTAGCTTCAGGAATAGTTCTCCAGGCTTCTCAAAGAACATTCCAAAACTCTTCTTTGGATGTTGGCTTTTGTTCTCTTCTCTGTCAAGATGATCCAACACGGCTTTAATAAAGCTGAGGTCTAAGCTCTGGGGAAGCCAAACCAAGACTGATAATGCTTCATTGTGTGTTTTTCTATCCAGGTAGGCTTTCAGTGCAATTGTAATGTGCCAATCAGATGGTTTCCAGATTATATTGCATAGTAGATCAAAATTTGACTGTACTTTTCCGTGTTCACAATTCCGTAGATTTCAACAAGATCCTCAACACCACTGGCTGAAATGCAGCCCCAAAACATGTAAGAGCCTCCACCATGTTTTACAAATGGCTGGAGACACTTACTGTTGTACCACTCCTGAATTCCTCTATAGATATTGATGATGATTTGAACTAAATATTTCAAATTTGGATTCATCATTCCATAAGAACTGTTACACTGTTTTTCAATCCAGTTCTTCTGTAATTTGGCATACTCAGCCTTTCTCCTCGTTTCCCTTCCTTAAGAATGGTTTCTTGGCAGCCACTCTTCCATTGACACCATTTCGGATGAGGATTTATCAAACAGTAGATGGTTTAAGTGAAGGGTCAGATGCATCTCTCAGGTCCTGTGTCAGGTCATTGTTGGATTTTCTTCATATTTCTCTTTCTTATGGACATGACTTTTAGAAACTGCTAATCTGCTGTATATAGCTTTTAAGGTCTACCACTTCTTCTTTTGTCTTGTAATTGTCTAGTTTCCTCAATTTTTTAAGGACACACTACACACCATGCTGAAATATGCCAAATTTGTGGCTAATAACTCAATATGAATCCCCTTGTTGCTGCAAAAATTATTTTCTATGCCCGTCAAACTGTGTTAACTTTGGCATTTTTTGTAGATTTAACTAAAGAAATGGGAACAAACTATATTTCTGCAACAGACTGCTAGTCAAAAAAGTGCCTAATGACAACTTAAAATTGGTTCTGCTGTCTGTTATGTGTAGTGGCAGCACTGGTTCATCCCTTGTGTTAGGTGTATTTTTGTGTGTTTGAATGATTCATAGGTCAGTGTTAAGTAGCTTAACAAAGAAACATTGATCTGAAAATGGTCAAATACAAAGACTGGACTGAAAATGAGTGAAATAGCAGCCAATGTCCAAATAAAAACTTTGAAAGACCTTCAAAAAGTCTAGCCAAAATATTACACACGCTCCATCATATTGAGTTTTATGTTTGTTCAATTATTTTTGCAGTTCAGTTTCTCAGGATGTGTTTTACCGACCTGCTTATTAGAATAGCAAACAACACAGTGTTACACCTTTACAATAACCCTCTTACCTACTTCCCTTGTGATATTACCAGCACCATGAGGGAAGTGGGTAGCGGTGTTATTAATAAAAAGTGTGTGCAGAATAATACACTGCTTTCGGAAATTTAAGGACATGAAGCAAGAGGCCATAAAACTGTATGAACTGAGTCATATTACTGAAGAAATATGGGAGTTGACTTAAGTGTTTTCAATGGAATCAAATAGCACCTACAGGATTTAATAAAAATATTTAAATTGTGATAAAAATAACAGTTAATTCCATCAACTTAAGGCAAATTAAGGTAATCTGTTACCTTATAGGGGGGTAGTACTATTTTACAGCATATTAAAACAGGCTCTTTAAACAAGACAAACTCAGAGGTTCAGAAAATGCTAATATATTAAAACTGATATAGTTAACCTGTGACAGACTAGATTTTGTCTGCCATTTGTCAGGGAGTACTCAAGTCTGTAGTCTGTTTCATACATGATTAATTTCCTGCCATGTAGGAACAGCCAAAAAGGTCTAAAAAGACGTCTTGTTATTTCCACGAAAGCTGTCTGTTACGAGGTGGGCCAGTTTACCCAAAGTAGCTGCTAATCCATTAAAAAGCGAATGTGATGTGCAGCAGAATGAAAAACAGCTGTCTCAACCCAGATAACCCCTCACTAAAGATAAGAGGCTGTCATATATATATGTGTGTGTGTGTGTGTGTGTGTGTGTGTGTGTTTGTATTTAATGTGCAGTTTTAGGGAAGTGTTTATTAAAATGCTTTATATAATTTTCAATATTGTACTTTTAAAAAGACATATTGAGCTATAGTATATTTTATGGGGTTAATATTTGGTTAGTGCGGTTACCAAAAAGGTTTGGCTCTGTAGCACACCACATATTCCTGGTAAACAGTGTCACACCCAAACCAGTGTAATCTTGCATATCTAACACTTGTTTTTGAAGAGGAGATTTGACAGAGCAAGCAGCAAAGAAATGTTTGTGTCAGTTTATGAGATTTTGTCAATCATCTTATGATTAAAACAAGAATTTAGACTCTACAATCACTTAAACCTTCAGTATGAACATCTGGTGATGAATTTTCTGTTTTTAACTCTGAATCTAGAAAAAATAGTTCAACTCAAGGGAAGCATCTCACTGTTAAAAAAGGCACATAACAAAGGCCTTTTCTGATTATTTATAGCTCACTGTAGTCTAGCCTTATGCTTATGCACTTTGATTTGTTAAATCCTGAATTAATAGATGCCAGATGATGAGCAGCTTTGTGATACTACAGATTTCTGTTAAAGCCTGAAGGCCCAAATTTGTTATCCCATTCAAATCCATGGTTATAATATTGTTGCTTGGTGTTATTGTTTATGCATACTGAGACAGCATGAGGGGGGATGATTAAGAGCCACAATCCCTGACCCAGATAAACAAAGAGGTAACCCCCAATTATGACAACCACTGAATCTATTAAGCCATTGTTTTTCAAGTCATTTAAACATGTATGTAATCATCAATGAATTGTCAGATCTGTTCAGCTGAGAAACATAAACATTTGCATTTTTAAGCCAAAAATCTTCAACTATAGGTTGACTTACAGACTAATGATCACTTTATTACAATGACAGGCACTCATAAATTACAACACCAATTCCAAAAAAATTGGGATTCTGTGTAAGCTACAAATAAAAACACAATGCACCGATCTGCGAAGCTCATAAAAGAACATAGTAAACACATCAAATGTTGAAGGTGATGTATTTTACAATTTCACGAAAAATACTAGCTCATCTTGAATTTGATCGTAGCAACACTTGGGCCATGTTTACCACTGTGTAGCATTCCCTCTTTTTTTAAACAGCAGTGTGTATACACCTGGGAACTGAGGACACCAGCAGCTGGACCTTTGGGAAAGGAACGTTGTCCCATTACAGGTAGGCCAGTCCAGCACCTGGACACTTCTATAAAGCCATGCTGTTGTAATATCTGCAGTATGTGCTTTAGCATTGTCTTGCTGAAATATGCCAGGCCTTTCTTGAAAACAATCTCATCTGGACGGGAGCAAATGTTGCTCTAACACCTGTATATAACTTTCAGCATTGATGATGCCTTTCCAGATGTGCAAGCTGCTAATACCATAGGTATTAATGCATCTTCATACCATCAGAGATGCTTTTGAACTAAATGCTGATAAGAAGCCACATGGCCCCTCTCCTCTTTAGTCCAGAGGATGCAGCATCCATGATTTCCAAAAAGAATTTCTAATTTTGATTTGTCTGACCACAGAACAGTTTTCCATTTTGCCTCAGTCCACTTTAAATGCGCTTTGGCTCAGAGAAGACAGCGGTGTTTCTGGATCACATTCACTTCTTTGCATGATAGCGCTTTAACCTGCATTTGTGGCTGGTATGGTCAACTGTATTCACAGGCAATGGTTTCTGGAAGTGTTCCTGAGCCCATGCAGCGATTTCCATAACAGAATCATGCAATGCAATGCCGCCTCAGGGCCTGTAGGTCACCAGCGACCAAAACTTTTCGGCCATGTCCCTTGTCCACAGACATGTCTCCAGATTGCCTGAATCTTCTGTTGATATTATACATTGTGTGTAATTTAATATTTAAAGTCTTTGCAAGTTTACATTGAGAAATGCTATTCTGAAGTTGCTCCAAAATTTATAGATGTAGTTTCTCACAGATTGCTTTATCTCTCCCCACCTTTAATTTGGAGAAACTCTGCTTCTCTAAGGTGCTCTTTTTATTCCCAATCACATCACTGGTCTGCTGCCAAATAACTTAATTAATTGCAACATATTCCTCCAACTGTTTAAGTACCACTTACTTTTCCAGCCTCCTGTTGCCCATGTCCCACATTTTTTTTTAATACATTCCTGTTACCAAATCCCAGATGAGCTAGTATTCTTCACAATATAGTAAACTGTTAACAAAAGAACTTTTCCATGTTTTGTGTTTTTAATTTATCCATTGCACAGCATCCCAAACTTATTGGAACCGGGGTTGTAAAGGCGATCAATTCATGCCACAAACGTTTATTTAGCTTTCAAACTGAGGGCAGGATTGTGACTTACAGCAGCAAAACGCTGCAGACAGATGTAGGAATTTGATCCAGACTATTGTCTGACTACTGTCTGGATCAGCTGAATTATGGTACTGTACAACTCCGCGGCGGAACACATTACCACTCTATAGCTATTCTATATATGTCACACAATTCCAACTTGTTTCCAAAGACCATTTTGCTAATGAAGAAGCATTTTGTGTCTAGTTTCTCTCCAGCGGCAGCTGTGTTGTTTGCTAGCTGTCAGTGGCTGCAGTGAACCACTGACCCTCTGCCTGTTGGGAAAAAAACAAAACAAATAAAAGCTAACATCTACTCACCCTCTGCCGTCTTTTTCTCAGCGATGCTTTACGTCCGCTGGTGTTACCGTCTCAACAAACCCGTGTTTCCTCATCTATCCATGTTTAGTAACTGTGTGTAAGCGACCAGCACAGGCGAGAGCACCGACGGCTTAACCAGCTAACGACGAAGGCTGTTCGGTCCTGTGCTACACTGAGCTAGCAGCTCCCTCAGCTGAGAAAACACAGGCCAGGCTTCCGCTTTCTCAGGGCTTTAAAAACACCCCGGAGGCTCATCGTCAGCTGCCTGCCTCTGCGGTGAAGGAACAGGGCGGCTCAGAGGAAAACACAGCCCTCACGACCAGTTAAAATGTGGTTTTGAAAAGCAGCGTGCCAAAGGGAGGGGCGCAAACAGAAAGCAGCACATGCTCCCAGAGGCCGGACCGTTTCATTTCCGTCAGGCATTTAAAATTCACCACAACGCAGTGTTTGACCTTTATATGCTTTTTTATCTTTAACGGCACACACTGTTTAAAATGATTTCCTTTAGCTTATATTAGTTAGGCACTCGCTGGAAAGTGTGTGTTTGCACCTTAGCAAACACACTGAAGCTGTCAACAGAATGCAGAGGCGATTCGAGAGTCTGTTGGGCCCTGGGTAAAAATTCACTAACAGTCCCTCCAGCCTTTATCATATATATATATGTATATACAACTGTATATGTATATACAACTTCCTGACGTAACCCTCCATGGTGGTGGGGGCTGGTGCCCCCCCACCTGGAATCAAACCAGGGACGTTTTGCTTGTAAGGTGTATGTGTAAACCACTACACTACAGGGACACTCCTATACTACATAAATCTCTTATTACTACATCAGTATTAAAAAAGCACACACACTAAGAAAAAAAGAAACAGGAAAGAATGATGTAAAGTCATCAGGAGCAAATTTATTAAAATATAAGGTTTTCTTTTAACGCTTGGATGAAAATCTTTTGCTACCGGTAACTTCCTGAAATCCAGAACCCATGGATATCACCAAATGATGTTTCCTCCCTTTGGATGCTCTGCTAGGCATTTCCTGCAGTTGCCTTCAGTTGCTCCTGATTTGTGAGTCTCTCCTATCACCTTCAAGTTTGCCTTCAGTAACTGAGAAGCTGCATTTTTGGGCTGAGATCAGGTGACTGACTATGCAATTGCATCAGTTATTTTTGTACTGAAGTTACAATGTTGCTATGTTACTTTCAACAAATAATTATAACATGTATTGTTTGCAAGAAATAAAAAAACAAATGATAAATTAACTCAGGATAAAATGCATTACAGACAAGGACATACTTTTGATTAATACAATTTGAGTTAAACTTTAACATTCCTAAATTCATCTTTTTTTTTGACGGCATTACTACCAAACTAATAATGTTAGAAGACATAAGTTCATCTCTTGCTATTATAGTTGTTTCTTGCAGTGGTTTATTCTTAGAACTGGCAGCCGATATACACTATATTCACAAAAGTATTGGGCCATATACACATTACACCTACAGGAGCTTTTATGTCTTTCCATTCTAAATCACAGGCATTAATATGGAGCTGGTCCCTATTTTGCAGGTATAACAGCTTCCTCTCCTCTGGGAAAGCTTTTTACAAGATTTTAGAGTGTGTCTGTGAGAATTGTTGCTCATTCATCCAGAAGAACTTTTGTGAGGTCAGGGTCTGGGTCACACTCTCTGTCCTAGTTCATCCCAAAGGTGTTTTATGGGGTTGAGGCCAGGACTCTGTGCAGGCCAGTCAAGTTCTTTCACACTAAACTCATCTAACCATGCCTTTATGGACCTTGCTTTGGGCACTGGGGCACAGTTATACAAAGCTGGGAGGCACAGAATTGTCAAAATATTAAGATCTCCCTTGCACTGGAACAAAGGGGCCCAGGCCAACCCCCAAAAATCAACCCCATAGCATTATCTCTACTCCACCAAACTTTACAGTTGGTACAATACAGTCAGGCTGGTAAAGTTCTCCTGGCAATCTCCAAACTCAGACTGGTCCTTGAGACTGCCAGACAGAAAAGCGTGATTACTCACTCCATAGAACGTTTCCACTGCTCCAGAGTCCACTGGCAGTGTGCTTTACACCACTCCATCTCACACTTGGCACTGAGCTGCTTAGCCATGGAAATTCATGAAAGCTCCTGGTGCATGGCATGACCTTTAAGTCAGAAGTTTGGAACTCCGCAGTTTTTGAGTCAGCAGAGTGCGACTTTTATGCACTATGTGCCTCTGCACTTGGTGATCCTGCTCTGTGACTTTACGTGGCCTGCCCCTTCACTTCCACTTTGCAATAATACCTCTCCCTTCAGCCATGAAAGTGGATAAGAGTTGATCCTGGAATATCTAGGAGGGAGAAATTTCACCAGCTGACTTGCTGCAAAAGTGGAAAACTATTACAGTACCACACTTGAATTCAGTGAGCTCTTTAGAATGAGTCATTCTTTCACCAATATATGTAAATACAGGCTGCATGGCTAGGTGCTTGATTTTCTGCACCTGTGGCAATGGGACTGAATGAAACACTGGAATTAAATTATTAAGAAGTGTAGCCCAATACTCTTGTCCATACTGTGCATGTTAAATATGGTTGAGAAGAAGGCCTACCTTGAACATCTATTGTATCAAATGCAGTAAAATTGCTTAATTTAACCTGTATAGCCTTTTCAATACATTTCTTAAATACACATTTATAAATACTGAACAGTCACTAAAAACCATCTGTTAACAATTAAGAAGATGGTGGGGAGACAGCTTAAGGCATAAGTAAACTAAGGATTCCAAAATAACAGTCTGCCGTACAGTCACGTGGCTTGGGTTTATTTATGCTTCAGTACTTTTTGTGTAAGTAGCAAGACAAGTTTATATTTGCTCACATTACATTCATGTCTGAAAGAAATATGACACACTTCGCAATGAACAGATAATACATGACAGCATTTCTGCCAGATGGGTGACTTTTTTTCCCCCCCCCAAAAAATAAAAACAAAATTTGCATTTCTAATTTTCAGTTCCATTTCTAATCATTTCACTTCCATTTTCTCAGTTTAAAGGCTGTTGTGGCTGTAGTGAAAGCATTAAATTGAGTGCATTTTTATTTTTATTGGTTTTACATTTAAAACGTTCTGAGATTACACACGTCTTTTATCAATTCTCCTTCAATAGACAGTACATTCAATCACAGCAATGGCTGATTTTTTCAGAAATGTTGCAATTTATAGTGCATTTATACCTTTTCCATCAACACTACTTTCGTTACAACCACCAGGAAAATGTTACCTGATAAACACGCTAAGCTGTTCCGGAATATAACTTGATGTGTTGCATTGAAATTATTGGACTCTAGTGCAAAAAACATTTTTAATTTGAGACTTAGTTTGACCTGAGCTAACTCAAGAGAGGAACATAAGGCTGATTCTATGGTTTCACAGGTAAGAAATCATACACCGCAACTTAAAACAATACCTCTTTTGGGAAGCATTGCATGTTTCTTGCAAATGGCCTGGACCTGTTTGGTAATTACAGCAATCATCTGCAATAGTAGCAGCCTTGAACATGCTGAAATGAGGAACTTCAAACTGATTCTGATTGCATCAGTTTCCTTTGGTATTTTTGTGTACAAAGACACACACACACACACACACACACACACACACACACACACACACACACACAAAAATACACATGCCATGTGTTTCACACTTGTCCATAATGAGTCAGTTAGTTACAGCCAGTCTGGTCCCTAGCTCATACTAATTTCATGCCAGAGTGGGCACATGGCTCAAAGAGGAAAATTAAAATTAAAGAGGCA